>PQXN01000258.1:0-53552 GCA_004786275.1 Botryotinia convoluta
GGGGGGGGGTGGAAAATCATTGGTTGTGCAGATGAAAATGATTAAGAAAAAGAGGGTATTTTGATAGTATCCCCTTCCAGAAGGAGGAGGACCCTTATGACTACATGTGCATGGCTTACATCTATAGTGAATCCCTGAATCTCCTTACTACCCCACATCTGGTGCCCGAACCTCTCATTATCCCACAAATGGGCTGAGGAGCTCAAAGATCTGATATTTAAGGACTATAGCTGACGGTAATTTCGCTGGTGTACAGATATTATGGGCGAAGATTTCACGAGAACACATGGGGGAAGTCTTGGTCTTGAGTAGTGCGCAACTGTGACGACGTTGTGACTTAGGATTTCGAAAACGAGATTTGGAAGGGGGAGGGAGGGAGGAGGATGAGGTGGGGGTAGCATTGAATGTATCTCGCTAATGTATATAAGGATAAACGACAATGAGAAGAATTAGATCACAGCGACAATTCAGCAATGGTCGTATTTCGTCTGATCTTATGATAGAGCAAATCTCTCAACTTTACGCTCTTTCAAGCTATGCCATGACTAAATACGTGGAACAGTAACACGGAAGAAGCTCTTTTCTCTTCCTGATATTCGAACCCTTTTGTTACCGCCGTTCTTGTGGTCCCCAGAACTCAATCCCGGAGATGCTTTTTATGCTGGAAAATTTAAAAGCATTGGGGAATTCTGTAGAGATCTGTATACCTCTCCATATGGAGAAGTGAACCCATTCACGAGCAGAATATAGAAGGGGGTGCAAAGTCTATCGCGTCCATACACACTTGCTAAGACTTAGTGAGACTTCAACAGAAGCGCGGGGTTTGTATCTATCCTGTAAAAGCTATGCTGATGGAAAAACAAGATACTTTTTGATTCACTGGAATGATAGCGTTTGTACTCTAGTTCTGGGGCTGGTTTTCTCGCATCTCATATTTAAATTTCGGTTTCTCTCTCTTTCTAGCAATGAGTAAGCAGAATCAGTAACTCTCCGATTATGCTTTGCTAGTTCAGCATGTGGGAATTTGGTTCTGTGGGTTGCATTGGGGAATTGAGAAACAAGGATTCTATAAATCTTGTGAAGCAAAATCTAGTCAACGGCTTAGGCGAGAGGGAAAAGAGCAGAAAAGACAGTGATCGTGTAAAGTGATAATGAAGAAATCCTCCGGCGATAGTTAACTTGGATTGGAGAAGAATTTATCTTGAGGGTCCAAAAGGGGAAGATTTGGTTCTCATTTCCGGGACTGTCTCATATAGTGGTAAAAAGTGAAGAGTATGCTTTCCATAGTACTTTGATCCATTGCTTTTCCACTTCTGAACGACATCCATGCATACGTAGGTACTGTGTTTCAAAAGAAAGATCCAGTGAATAGAACTTGATATCCATTTCATGTGCATACTAGCGCAACATGCCTCTTTCCTAGGGCCTAGGGTATGGGCTACCAAACTCGAGCTTTGTGAACACATAAACTGCTGATTGTAGAGATCATTTGTGACATCAACGATTCGCAATATGCCATGCAGCGTTACGATGATTTGTGTCGGTGGCCCAGCAGAAAGCTGTTTCAGGGGAATTGTAGTGTAGGTTTGAAACTTTCGGGATTATGCTTCTCGGAGTGAGTTGATAGGGTAGGAAGAAACCATTGATAGTAAAAGAAGGGTGACGGTGTGTATGAATGGTCAGAAAATGACAGCATCATTTAAACGACGGTGTTAACAAGGAAATTTGTGCTGGCAATGCGAAGCTGTAAACCCCTTGCACAGTTACCTTCAACGCCGAAGACATTACAAGTGCGAGAGTCCAGAAAGGCATAAAGTCGTCGTGACCCAATTGCAGATGCCGTCTTGAGCATGCTGCTTTGGGATCTCACTTAGTCCTTTGCAACAACAGCACAAGTACATCTAACCGTTTCTTAAAAATGTAGAAGTTTAAAATACTTTTCACATGCCAATTGTCAGAACATAAACCTCATTCACTCTTGAGGCCCCTGCCACTTTCATTCCATATTAGCTAGCTAGGTAGTATATTCATTCTTTGATCACAAAGTCGATGCCACAGAATCTGCAGTTGAATACAGAGCACATACCACAAAAAACAATTTTGTTGCATATCTGAAAAGTCAATTCAAGGTGTTCATTGGCTTGTAAAAAATTTGAAAAAATTGTATGACGTCGATACCTTCCTTGTGCTTGGACCCTAAGACTCCACTAATAATGTAGATCATATTCACCGCGTCTTATATAAACATTAATGTATTTTGCGATACTGCTCAGATCAGTTAAGTACTTTTGTTGACTGGAGTAAACCAGAATACCCATCAAGAAATCCTCAAGTATTTACTTCCACGCGGCTCTAGAATTGGTACTGCACTCTCATTCCACCATCTCAACACTTCATCAGAGTAAGGCATAGTCAAAGTGATTGATCTTCACCAAAGAGAACTAATGTGATGTACCAAATGCACCGTGCTCACTCAACCCCCTGAACCAAAGAGGACTGTTCCCAATAGTACTTTCTCGACACCTAACTCTAAATCCTTTCTAGCTAGTCTACGAGCTAATATATGGGGCATCGGTGCCCCAAAGTACCGGAAACTAGTATGCATGGCGGTTGGCCAGCCTAGCGTGGGGAAATTCTGAAATTCCGGGGTACCCGTGCTATCAACCTAGGAAACTTGGGGAAGATAGCTTTCTGTGACTATGGCGTTTGGGATGTGTAGATAAAGTGGCATAAGCGATATATGAAGCTTTCGAGATTTGAGTCCTGAATTGGATCTTGCAGGACTATAGTCATTGACTGGTTACATCTTAATTTGAGGCTCTCGCCAAACGTCAAGTATTCCTAGGTATTATAATGATCTTAGTTGACCCTTAAACGTTTTCAAGATACCCATCAGACAAATCGGAAGCTAAGCTCAAATAACAACACTAACCTCAAAATCATCATTTCACATATCACGTACCCAATGACTGTGATTGACGATGCATTAGAGCGAAACCTTAGTTCTAGCTCGACACGATAAGCGATCCATTAGCTCCTGATATCAGAACCCTTTCAACTTAGCTCCATCGTTGTCTCAAGTTAGTTCGAACATTCATTTGAACCAGTAAAACCATAATGAATTCCCCCAAGAATCTTGAAATCAAACGTTCCATCATCATAAAAACTTCAATTTGAAGGATATACATCCATAACAGCAGACAATAATTCGACAAAGAGTATATCAACAAAAAAACAACCATGGCCGATCCGAACCGTCTCCACAAGATGTTCATCAGCGACGGCGACGACATGTGTAGAACCTGCAGCTACATGCTTCTAACTACCTACGGTTTATTCGGACTCATCACGCGCGGATTTGATCATGGATGGATTCATTACCCCCAAGAACCCATGTCATTATCTGAAGATGTCACATCTCCTTGTAGCACTCCTTCGAATCCCAAAAGTCCATATGACCTCCAACTCGTGGGTTGGGGATGCCATTTCTGTGCACTCGTTCTCGGTGATCCAAAAGCAAGCCAGAAAGGCTCACAAGTTACCCACCCTTCAGTTGCTCACAAATACATCATTGAGAAACACCATGAGTTCCGACATATCGGCTTTCGCGCAATCATTGTCAATGACGCGGGCGAGGAGGTCGAAAATCCTTTTAGATATCGAAAGTTCTCGTTAACGGGCAAGAACTCAGATCTTCTACAGATGACGGAGGTGGTGGAATATTTTCACAAGCATCATCTTCACGTGGGAGGTATCGCGGTTGAGAGGGGGAGTGAGGTGTCTTACACCGTCGAATGGCATATTCAGATGGGTTCTCTCTATCCGGGCGTGAGCGCGGAGTACCCATGGTACCGATTCACTGGTGTTTTTGATTTGTCCAGAACGGGAGGGTTAAAACGAAAGGGAATAGGAGGAGTGTTAAATCCTAGACAAAAACTCCCTCCGAGTAATCTCCGCATTTGCGACGAAAATGATCCTGCGGACATTGAAATATGCAATATCAAAATGCTAAGCACGAAACTACAAAGTCTTATGCTACAAGAGGAATGAATGGCATGATTTTCTTGATCGGCGTTTGGGAGTTTCTGGCAGCATGGATACCCACATACTTGGTAGCCAAAGTATTGGATTTTCTGTATTTATTAGCGATCTGGGAAGGGAGAAAGATTCGCCGAGTATAAACTTGGATGTTAACATAATTTTTGAAATTCGTCCCTGTAACCAAATTCAAAGCTCGAGATGTAGTTGCAATCTTCAATAATACACATGTGATCAAACAGATCGAATTAATCACGAGAGCAATGAATAAGAAGCTGGATAACTCTTGAATAAATATATTTTCAATCGCTTAATCTCAATCTACTTCGATTGCTCCAGAAGTGCTCGCCCATAATCACCTCGGTTAGGCAACCTGTTGCACGTGTGAATGTGACATCTTGCTGGACTTGTATTCGTCAAGAAAACTAAAACAAGGTTAGATATGTCAAACAGGAGAAATGGCGAGACTTACTTCCACAATGGAAATCCAATTCCATAAATGCTACTGGGCTATGAATACGGTAGTAATAAGGATCATCGTCTCCAAATTCTCCGATCCAAGCGAAATATGTTTCGTCAAGATGTTTCTTAAATAGTGCGACCCTGTGCTCCAAAACTGAGTCGGGATAATACTCGTTAAAGGATTTGAAAAGCTTGATGATTTGCTCTTGCTGATTTGCTGGAAATTCGGAAACTGGACATCCTTCATATGGGACAACCCTATTATCTTGTCTCGCACCACCCAGATGTCTTTCATCAAAAGGATTCCACCTATCAGCTGGCAAACTCTTTCCATCCATACCCTTACTCAAAGTTGCCTTCTCTTGTAATTCTTTGGGTAAGCTTTGCATCAAGCTTAAACTATCCATCTCCTCTGATCTGAATAACCTCAGGCCAGCATGTGGTCCCTCGTCAATTCTATCAGGTTCTGCTCCCATGAATGTAGGACCAATTACCATTCTCTTTCCAAGAAAAACTACACAAAAACACAAGTGATGCCCAAAAAATGTGTATCCGAATGGTTTGGTCATGGATGGTGTACCAAACAAGCGAAAGTTGTAGGAATGTTCATTGAGCACTTTTTTGCCGTTTACTAAATGTCCAAGGAAATCATTTGTGAGGCAACAAGCGTGAATTTTTTCATAGCCCTGCTTAGAGGATGAAGCTCTAAGAATGGCGTGAATAGCGTTTTGAATCTCTGAGGAACACTCATCGAGTCGTAGTCCACCTATTTTTAGAGATAAGTATGAGATTAAAATAGAGGCATCTTCACTCCTTACCTGGGTTCATGTATAATTCTGGATTCGACCACAGTCTAAATTCATCATCTGTAACATCTCCAAATTGAACCGCCTTCCTTTGATCTTCACTCAAGACCTTCAAAAACTCTTCCGTTTTCGCAATCACCTCCTCCGTTGGCGCACCCTCATCCTCAGCATAATTATACAGCCCCTCTCTGACCTTCCCGTCTGAGGTGAATCCTTTGTATGGTTTCTCTAAATTCTTTGCATCAAGTCGGTTAATCAGCCAAGCTGGAGCCTCAATTTGCCTTCTTGACTCGCACCAACTTAATGCTGTATGATCTTGTATCCCAGCAATGCGAGGATGGTCTGGGGAAGGTATGATATCGCGGAAAGGAACAGCTGCATCGGAGCGAGGTTTTGTAGGGTCTGAACTTTGGATATATCCTGAATTCTCTGGTAAAACTGCCATATCTGCTGTAGATTAAAAGAACTTAGAATTATGGTATAAATTTGGATCTTAATGTGTAGAAAGCTTGTATCACAATGGTGGTTCGGAAGTCTGAAGGAGGAATTGGTCTGGATATGAATGTTCTTCAATTGATCGATCTATCACTACTGGCAGAGCCGAAGCATGACCTGATAATAATGGTCTGCCCATGGCTTCAGTTGATGTGGAGAGCTTGCGGAATAGTTATTAAGAGCGTACAAGTACGAATTGAATGATCAAGTTGGACATGGGAATTTTCATTCTGAAGCTTCGGGGTATTCAATGCTTAATAATCCCCACAAATTAGCGTGTTGAATCCATGAATTCCCCTCAATCTCCCCACCCCTTCCACTTCATAACTTGTGGGGACACTTGTCTTTTCTTACGCGTCCACGCTGATTGCAACACTTCCCGTACGGATATCGACCGAGAGAAATTGACCATGCACGAAGAATGGTGACAGGTATGGATAATACTGTATCGGGTCAATTGTTGCCATGAAGAAGGCAGTTGAATCGGCTTCCATCAAAGTGGGGTGAAGAAGAGTAGGTGGGGGTTTTGAAGCTCATGTTTGTCTAAATCAAAAACAGTCCTCTTCAGTCTCTCTCTTTCCTTCACTCCCAAAGGCTTTACTCACTCAATTTCTGTTCCTCATTTTCATTACCATTGTAAATACTACGATATACCAGTATCTCATCCATACATCAGCCATGCCAGTACCATCATTTGAGCGTACGTTGTTCCATAGTCTTATCAAAATACTCGTTTCGACAAGATAACTGACATGATATTCTAGGTCTCGTACGATTTGTACCCAAATCTTCCGAGGAGGTACTCATTGGTCAACCAGTAGACTCGGAGATCGATGTGGGAGCTGCAATCATTGCAGGAAAGGACGTGAAAGTTGATGTATACAGCGGATCATCAGTCTTAGAACCAGGCACTTCAACTGGAACCATCAAAGAAATTGGAAAGATTTTATCTCCTCTCGCAGAGTCTGAAGTTGGCACAATTAGATGTATTGGATTGAACGTAAGAAACAATTCTCTGAAATATATATACATGATGAATTGACTAAAAATTGCAGTATGTCCAACATGCACACGAAGTTAAAATGGCCATCCCCGATCTGCCAACCGTTTTTATGAAGCCTTCGACCTCTCTCGCAGATCCATATCCATCCCCGACAGTTATTCCAAAGTTTGCATTGAAAGATGATTGCTGCGATTACGAATCCGAGTTGGTAATTGTGATTGGAGAGAAGTGCAAGGACGTCAGCGAGGCAGCCGCATTGAATTACGTTATGGGATATACAGCAGCAAATGATGTCAGCAGTCGTGCAAGTCAATTTGCGCAAAGTCAATGGTGCTTCAGCAAAAGTTTTGACGGTGCTTGCCCTATTGGTATGTCATTTCAATTCGTTTCTGGGGAATTGAAGTTAACAACATTCTAGGTCCAGTTTTGGTATCCACGAAACTCATTCCAGACCCATCGAAACTTCGAGTCAGAGGTCTAAAGAACGGAAAGGTTATGCAAGATTGCGGAACAGAGTATGAATATCCGATCCCAAATTCCAGCCGTAAACTGACCAATAACAGTGATTTGATTTTCCCTGTTTCGAAAATTGTTTCTTTCCTCTCTCAAGGCACTACAATCTTGCCAGGTACTATAATTTTGACCGGTACTCCAGCAGGTGTTGGTAATAGTTTCACACCAAAGGAATATCTGAGGGAAGGAGATTCATTCTCGGTTGAGATTTTACCACACATTGGAACTATGATGACCAAATTTGAATATCAAAAGTAAATTTTGATTTGATGAGGCTACGCGATATTTCAATCAATATATGGCAGCATTTATCAAAAATATCACAAACATCCATTTTGCAATTTGAGTGAACATGATTTATTCACTCATGTGCTTCCATCTTCCGAAACCCTTCCTCGTCTCGTTTCAGATCGACAGATTACTCCATGTGAGTCTTCCTAACCACTGTATGAAGCTGCAAATAGAAAGATATCCAGTCGTGTCCTTGCAGCTAGTCTTCTTCCACATCGTCTCCTTCTACCTCTTCCTCTCACTCCTACATTTCTTATTGGCGGCCTTCTTCGTACTGGATGTCTTCGGATAGGTCGGACCGCCACCGGTCCAGCGGGTCTTCTACGTGTTTGTCTTCCGACTCGAACGACAAGGTCTAATCGAGGAGGCATTTTCGCTTGCTATGTGTGATTGACACGGAGCGTTGTGTGAAGTGCAATAGTTCGAATGATCAGATGTGGTAAAGATCCTGCCCTGCCTTGTCATAGGGGATCTATCCACTGGGCTGTGATAAATTAAGCCACGACATTATTGTCACCAGGTTGCGATCAAAGAAGGCTCCCTTTCAAAGCTTAGGGGGGGCTTCTGCATTCTTTCTTCGTAAGTTTAAGGCTGTAGAAGTCTCTAGTCTTGGACTCTTAGTTTCAAGAACAATATGTCGAAAATGATATGATTGGATATGTTTTATTTGCGGTAGAATACTCTACAAGGGACTGCCAATCTTGCAGGGCTGGTACACAGCCACGAAGCGCATTATGTAAAACGTCCCCAATCTATCACGAATGACATCTTACACTTCGTATCCTAGCATACAGACATTGTTCAATTGCGTAACAGATCAAAGATGCGCGATTACGAATATCTTCAATAATGGGCTGCTGTTATGCAATTTGTACTTGCCGAGTACCGCTTTTTCTAGGCAGACAACTTTTGTGCTTGCGGCTGAGAAACTCAAATTTTGTATAAAATCACCTAAGTAGACGGCTTCATTGTTTGAATTGTCCACATTGATTAATATTAACAGCAAGCAATATGACTTCAATCACAATGAAAATCTGCTGGCTATTTCTCAATCTTTCCCATGCCGTCTATGGCATCATTCAAGCACCTCCACTACCTGGGTCTCATACCCTTGGCACCACCACTCTCCAAGTGACGGACTCGTCTACTTCCCGCAGTCTAATGCTCTCCTTGTTCTATCCTACATCCGCCAAAAATTCATCTTATACATTTGCGCCCTCCTTCCCATCAGCCACGGCTCTTTATTTAGCAGAAAGCTACTCTCTCCCTTCCGCTATTCTCCAAGAGCTTGCCTCCCGTTCCTACAATTCCGCCCCTATTCTTCTTTCCCACAGCAATTCATTTGATTTCCCAATCCTCCTCTTCTCCCCGGGCTATGGGAATACGCGGCTTGCTTATACCATCATTGCCGAGAATATCGCTTCTCTGGGCTATCTCGTCATCACTATTGACCACCCTTTCGATGTCGAATTCATCGAATATTCAAATGGCACAATTGCAACATGGGTAGATGAGGACTTTGATAATTACACCGCTGGAATTCCATATGTGAATGCTCGAGTTAAAGACATGCAATTTGTGCTAAACTCCTTCTCGGATCCCTTATTCACTGCTCAAATTCCTGGTATCCAGAATTCCTCTTCCCATTCTTATGGATATGGAGAATCTCAATCAATCTTCCAAACTAAAACAATCGGAACCTTTGGTCACTCATTGGGCGGAGCCGCAGCTTTCCAAGCTATGCATGATGATTCCCGTTTCTCATACGGAGTTAATCTCGACGGTGCAATCGAAGGCGATGTCGTACAAAGCGGGCTCAAAAAACCATTCATGATTATGGCGAATCAAAATCATACGAGAACGGAAGAGAGAGATCCGACCTGGTATGAATTCTGGGCAAATTCGGTGAAGCTTGGAGGTTGGAAAAGAGATGTGAGGGTTAATGCGACACAGCATGGTAGTTATACGGATTTGGCTGTTTGGGCGACGGTACTGGGGTTGGAGGGGTTTGAGGATTTGTTGGGTACGATTAGTGGAGTGAGGATTTTGGAGATACAGACGGAGTTTGTGGGTGGGTTTTTTGGGAAGTGGTTGAAGGGGAAGAGAGGGAAGGTGCTGGATGGGCCTAGTAAGGAGTGGCCGGAGGTGACTTTTGATTTTTGATTTTGGGAAGGATAGATTAGAAGTTTAGAGGTATATTTTGATGAGAGGAGGTGGGTGTAGTCCGTATAGTTATGTTTACTGTGTAATGTATCTAATGTTATATTTTAGTGCAGATTCTGATAATTTTGACATTATTGAGATATTAGCTCACCAGTAGGTATATGGACTAACAGGACACTTCTCGACTTTCAAGATTTGTAACAAATCCAATTTTTTCATCGTTCAATCTTGAATGAATCATTGTAGCAATTTTTAAGATGTCAAAATTGAGATTTCAAAAGATATTGTTAAGCCAATTTTTATTATGTCCTGTCAGTCCGTACACACACTAGTGGCCCTGTACTTCTGAGTTGATCACGACAATTGGCAATCTATGATCGAAAGGATCACTAATCTGAATTGCAATTCAACTCAGGACAAGTAATAGAATTTTCAGCGAAAAGAAATGTGAGTGTGGAGTCTGGGCTTTGATTTGGAGTTCTCATCCTGATGAAAACAGACGAAACTCCCTTGCATTCACTTTCGATATTCACTTCGCCAATTCCCTCGGCCAATCGGATTCTATTACCATCCTGTGGAATTCTTTTGTTGCATTTCTGCTATAGCGTGTTGGCCCTGTAAAGGCCTATAACTCGGAAGCTTTGCTATAAAACATGAATAGTCAGATAGTGAGTCTACCATAAGAGTGTGTGCACATGCAACAATTCGACACTGCTTCTTAAATCCTTCATGAGAGAGATGTACATGTGTCTGAAAACAACATCTTACTTGTAGATAGCAATTTATGTACCATAGCCTTTCTAGATATTGCGGATCTGATAGAAAATCCTGTGATCTTATTGATACCACTATAAAAGTTGAAAGAGCTCATGCCAAAGTAGCGTAACTCAGCGTTGATGAACTTCTGCGCAACTACAATCACATTCACACTCACACCCGAAACATCATTTTAACACTTCGCAGATTTCCATTATCTTATGGCTTTATATGGTAGTTTGATGTTGATATTCTAAGTAGTCTTATATCCAGTCTTATATCTTGTTTATAACATGGAGCTAACCTTCTTTGACAGCCTTTCGTTCTTTACCAGTCCCCCTTGACTGGATTGATAATAAATTATCTTTTCAGGGAGATTTTTAACCTATGTGACACTGGTTCGACCATGAAAATAATCACCTCCCCGAAAATTGAGAATCTCCCTTTGCTGAATACCACACACCCTTTCCCTATAAGCCCCATATTTCTTCATTTCAGAATCTGCATCCTCAAATTTCTGGAAAACCTCGTCCTCTTACTAGCTTTAAAATAATGATAATCTATAATTTATCGGAACGGGTCCATATTTGCCCATCGCATCGACCTCGATGTCAGACTGATCCATTATGTATTTCTTTCTGAACTCTCTCCTGATCGAATCTCGGATCTCTATTCACGCTACTTCCTGTGCAGTCTGGGGCTTATAACGGAAATAAATATCATTCTGCGGATTGACGGCATTATTGCATTTTCATCTAGAGCTTGAATCTGCATCATGCGGGCCGCATCCCGCCGGAAGTCTTCTTCCCAAACGTCCTTTCGAATAACATTTTCATGTTGTTTTCTCAAATCTAGCTCCCTCAAGAGTCTCTGTCTTTCTGCTTTCTCGAACTTGTCAACGTGCGATCGGGATTCTGATAAAAGGAAGCCAGTGATAAGAAGAAATATCCAAGGGAGGACTGCAAGAATAAACAAAGCGACGAGAGGTGTGGTGGGGAATGGGCATCCTCCACTGTTGGTAATTGCGCAGCAGGAGCTGGACTTTGTATCCGTTGCGTTGAGATTTGAGGTAATGATTGTAGGGGAAGGAGTGGCAGAAGTTATGAACGAAGATGTCATAGGGCTTAAAGTCGCTGTGTTGTTGGAGTGTGTGAGGGCCATATTTATATACCTTGTACTGCAATGAGCAATCTTTTTGTTTCTACTAAGTGGTGTGGTATATGTTTCGACGTGCAAAAAAGATGGAGTGAAAAGTATAATAAAGTGTAGGGAGAGCAATCCGAAAGAACACATCGCCGGTAGTATGATCATTCCATATGACGTATTGATTGGTCTTATACTAGTGAAAGCCTTATCATTGAAACTATTCTTAAGTATATTATGGAGAGAGCTAACCTTTATAAGGCTACAAAGATATATATGAATTATGTGCTTTCTTGCCAAGGCACTTTTTGATCAAGCAACATTCAACTTTGCTCTATAGGGAACAAATCAAGCTCCGATATTACGATGTACTTCGGAAGTTTCCAGCTCATCAAAATCCAGGCAGATATCAATGGTTTCACAATGGAGAGTTTCCCCAGAAGGATCAGGGTTGTACTAGGTAGTTCTTATAGTATATCTAGTGTTATTCATCTAGAACAGATTCTAAAGCTTTTGACATTGCGAAAGTAGGTATAAATTTGTATTATTGGTTTAACAAGCCATTGAATATAGTTCGAATAATTTGAGAAGTGTCCCATCAGCCCATATACCCACTGGTGACTTGGTCAGATAGTATGTGCATAATGAGAGTATACATTTGCGATAGTTCCAATACTGCCTCTCAAATTCTTAGAATAACTTACATTCCATATGAAACACTGGGTCGACCTTGATAATAAACATGGAGTTGCTGAGGAGTTGCGGTATATTCCACTGCTTTAGAGCCCTCAGGTTGTGAAATGATTTTATCCTGAGCGTATGGCTCAGCAGTCAAAGTCCGGGTGTATTTAGTCGGAGAGCCATGTACAGACCAGTCTTGTACAGGCTGACTGAACTGAGTATGGCTCATACTTTCATCATAGCTCAAAGAAGGATCCTGAAAATGTTTCGAACTTGTATCACGAGACCCACGTCGACGCCATATTGATTGTTCAGGGGGTTGTCGATCTTCTCCTAATTTTCGACCACTAACTCTGAACCAGGGTTTTGCAAAACTACTCAATCTGCTGGTTGATGTTTTCTGCTGTTTAGGTTCTCGCGTTTCTTTCAGAAGGCTATCCCCGCGCGAAGAGGATTTCACGGAAGAAAATGTCGTTGATCGTTTTGCTTGTTGACCGACATTTTTCTTATAGACAGCCATTATGGGCCCCACCAGCTCTGATGCATCTTCAGTTTCCGTGTTATGCACCACTAAGCCAGGGTAAACGCACTGGAAAACATCTTCGGTGCCATCACTGGTTACTGTTCTCCACGTCGAAATTTCCTTCACGAGATCTTGTGAATGTTCTCCCTTGCTAGAGCTACCCCTAGACTGGAAGTATGGCTCGTCGAAAAGCTCATAACTTTGGGTTGAACATTGCATCTCCAAATGCAGTTTGACAGAAGGTTCCAAGATTTGGCTTCGAAGTCGAGCTTTTGATCTTGAAAAATCGCCGAAGTCATACCAGAACGACAATTCTTCCTCGAGATCATTTTGTAAACGAGAGATTTCTTTAGACTGTTCATCTTTGTACTCTCTGGAAGCACATAATGCAGTCAACGAATCTGCTTTCCACTGGCTGATCTTTGATTTTGCTGCCCAATGCATCAATTAGTATGTCAACTGTGTTACTGAGTGAAGGCGAGCTTCCTACCTTTTCCCATCTTAACCATCTCCTTTTCAATACCAAGCAACGTATCCTCTTGAGATTCGGTTACGCCAACTGGATATTGCCTTATAAAAATTTCATAGAAGACGTATTTTCCAATCACGAGCGACAGAATGAGGTAATGAAGCATGTCTAAACTCTTCAGGTAGTCTAGTTTGGGGTCCAAGGCCGCTGGAGGTTGGTATTCAATCCCAATAGCTCTCAACGCATAAGTCTTTTCTTCAGACTTGAGAGCGTCTCTGAACTTACTTCTGAAGTCGCCGGGCCGGTCGGAGGACGCGTAGTCAATCCATGTCTCAAACGCTCGACATATTTTCTGATAATCCTCTCTAATTGATCCATCGGGTACCTGGTACTCTTTGTGCGCCAACGTGGCTAGATGCAATGTTGATGCTTTTAACTCGCTTTTCAATTCCTCATTTTCTTTCCTGAGGTTGGCCTTTTCGGAATCATCGGAGTCCGAATCGTTCATTTTGGATTAAGGTAAATTGTTTATGTTAGAGATATTTTGGAATAATTGTCGAGTCTGCTTCACGCACGCAAGAATGCGGAAAATTTTCGTGTTTAGATATATGCTGTGCGACCTTTCCCAGCCGTAACATGCCAACTCATCCATGATATGTTTTAAATGAGAATAATTCTCAGTAATTTGGTTGGCTGCCTTTCCCACTCGGTCAGCAAATCGGCACACAAAGGTTTATGGTAATAATGAGAAGAATGAGGGGCAGACGGCAAGTCGTATGGATCCCACACGACCTACTATATTTGATTGCCTGTGGCGTACACAGAAAGGGTCACATCAGCACTTTTGAGGATTTAGCATTGAAAAGCACCTATAGATGTGCTTGAAAGTACTACCACGGCTGGAAAAACCTACCATCAGTGTCACAACCAAATACAAAGTGGCTGATCAGCCTTCATAAGAGATCCCGCGGAGCCTCAAATCAATGGATTATCAGAAGTCTTAGAAACCACTATTCCGCCCAAACAACACCACTTTCTTGTCTACTCTTGCTCTCGCTTTTAATTTATTTTCGTAAGTATGTCGGATTCGAGCAGTAAATTGGAAGTACTGATTGCAGTGGACTTTGGTACGTAAATCTTCTGTAATTGGCCGATGAAGTTAACTGACTTCATAAGGGACTACTTTTTCTGGTCTTTGCTGGGCTCTAAAAGATAAGGTATACATGTCGTAGTGAAAATGCTAGCAAAGACAACAGATTTAGCTAAAGTTTTGATTACTAGCCCAGAGATCACAATCCAGTCCAAAACTGGCCTGGAGACGGTGCTAGCCACAATAAGGTCCCAACGTGAGTAGCTTCATACCTCACTGAACTTAATACCCGATTGTGAATCACGAGCTAATAATTTTTTCAAAGAACATTACTCTACCAGCCCAAGTATTTATGGGGCTACGAAATTAGAGGAAACGAACCCAGATATGAATGGTTTAAGCTTGGTCTTCATCCTAGTGGTGAAGGCAAAGGTCTTGCAAAGAATTATCCGAGTACCACCTCCTTGATCGCATATTCCACGGAGGACAAGGAAAGATTGGTGATCAATTACTTGACGAGTTTGAGGAAGCATACCGAAACAATTATGGCTAATACTTACATTACATCGGTGTTTTCAAAAATGTCAAGAGAATATATCATTACCGTTCCGGCTGTTTGGGATGATAAAGCTCAAGGTCGAACTCAGGAGTGCGCAAAACAAGCTGGTATGGGCGATCACGTACAAATAATCACAGAACCTGAAGCTGCGGGAATTTATGCTTTATCTAATATGCCAACAACCACTTTGAAGAAAAATGACACATTCATTCTTTGTGATGCTGGTGGTGGGTAAGTCGGCACTATATCTCTCTTTTTTGGCGTAACAACT
Source organism: Botryotinia convoluta (assembly GCA_004786275.1). NCBI lineage: Eukaryota > Fungi > Ascomycota > Leotiomycetes > Helotiales > Sclerotiniaceae > Botryotinia > Botryotinia convoluta. The sequence goes on from PQXN01000258.1 coordinate 15,264, forward strand.
GTTAAACTGACACCTGAAATTCTCAGAACCGTAGATTTGGTCTCTTACACCATCTCGAAATTGCAGCCAGTACCGAGACTCCGCGAAGCTGCACGTGGAGAGGGTGGGCTTTGTGGGAGCATATTCCTCAACCGAATTTTTGCTAAGCGCCTAACTGACAAGTTCGCCAATTACCCAGATTGGGACGATGAATATCAAACTGATGCTCTGAAGTTTTTCGAAGATGATATCAAGAAAAATTTCAATGGGGATATAAGCCAGCATTATTTCATTCCCGCTCGTGGTTTGAATAAACCAGAATTGGGTATTCACCAAAACAAGCTCAGACTGTCAGGAGAAGAAATCAGAAACGTCTTCGAGCCCGTGGTTCAAGATGTTATATCATTGGTGATAACACAGATTCATAAAACTGCTAGACCTGTTACTGCCGTTCTTATGGCTGGTGGCTTTGGTTCGAGTGAGTATTTGCGCACTAGAATTCAGGATGTTGTTGGCACGGGTATTGAGGTGAGAAGGGTAGCAAATGGGTATTTTCATCACTTGACAATTAAATCATGAAAAAGCTAACCTTAAGTAGGGATACGGCGATTGTCAAAGGAGCTTTAATCAGTGGGCTTTCGAAGAAGGATCCTGGACATCCTTACGCCATCGGAAGTTTTGGAATCGACTCAAGAGTAGCTCGCAGGCATTATGGTACCATGGCCTATGATACTTTCATTCCAGGCGTGCATGACGAAAATTTGAAGTTAGTCCCCAGAACTTGAACCATCTTCTCAGAGCATTGATTAACAAATTTCTAGGGAACCAAGCCCTTACTCATCTGACTTTTTTGTGCCATGTATGCAGTGGCTTATTCAAAAAGTATGTAATTTCATTCAATGACAATTTGATAGCTTCTCATTGTGATCGTAGAACACCAACGTCGAAGACACAAAACCAGTCGTGACACAAAAGCCATTCTTCTGGGAGAAGCCTGTCTTAGATGGAAGCCCAACATTTATAGAAACAAGGATACATGTCAGTGAAAAAGATCAAGCACCATTACATCTGGACAGGAAAAGTGAGGACCTACCCTTCTACCCCTAGTAAGACTAATCATATTCCAGATGTTTCCGAGCTCGTTAAAATCCACGCAGATATTAGCAGCATACCAGCAGAAAGTTTTCCTAGGAAGACCGGAGTTGGCCACCAGGCGTTCTATCGAATCCCTTACAAAATAGAAACGGCGATTCATTCTGGAAGTATCACATTTGCTTTATTATATGGTGATCAGCGATATGAAGCTACCAAGGAATTCTTGTAGAGATTTGCTTAGTTTTCTTCGTTTCGTGGATTGCGGCTGGGGGTAATTTGGGGAAAATGTGTATAAATTTGAACTGATGTAAGCTTGTAGATCATCGCCATCAAGTAAAGGGTTGAAAAGGTCTTGCGAATATAATGATATTGATCAAATTCTGGAGCTTGTATAGAAAAATGAACATAAGTGAGAAATTATCGTCACCTCAAGGCGAAGTTACAGAGTCAAAAAGCGATACAGTGGCTAGCGGGATGTTGCTTCAAAATAGTAATATTTGTATGTTGCCCAGCCGCTCGGGTTATGAATTTGTACTCCTTCGAACGCAATTAAGAAATATGATAGGTCCTAAAGTTTTTGGTTGTCCGAAGGGCGTTACCATGATCCTGGGAAGACTACCCTGGTGTTACTCCTCATGCAGGGCTTTGTCATCTGGCTGAATGAATTGTTTTTGTTTACATCTTAGATAGCTTCCCGAGTCCTTAGAGTATGTTTTCTTATGTTGATATAATTGTCCATTGTTGGCTCTGATAATCGATATTCTCGAATCATCTCGGTTTTGTATACTTATACGAAGATTATATAAAATCATCAATAATCGAAACTTCAAATTGAAATTGTTCACAGTGTTGTCAAAGCTTGCAGATTGATGGTCAGGATTTCTACCAATGTCAAGAACAGTACCCAATCACTTGGTGTTGAAGTACTTCTTCAATTGTATGAACAAAAATGCATTCCACTTGGAAATTTTCATTTCTTTCTATGTTATCTGACATGTTCTCTCAGTCACTCCGTGCTAATCGCACATCGAGTCCTCTCTCGAATCCTCACAAACAACAACCCCTCGCATCACCCTCGCATACCCGAATTACAAACTCCTGCCGAATCTCGTACCACACCTCACAAATCACAAAATGAAAGAAAACGACGCAATAGCTCTCATAGTGATTCTCCTCGTATTCGCATTAATACTAGTTGCATTTTTTATCTTTAGACTTTCGAGGAGAACAGTTTATTATAGTGATTATTCTTCGAGTTCGATGTCGGAATCAAATTCGACAAGTTCGCCACGGCCTCCTCTGCCGCCGCCGGGAATAGGGAGACCGGTTATTGGTGGAGCAGGAAGAGGTAGACCTGTTGTGGGAGTGGGAGGAGCGGGAAGACCTGTAGTTGGGGGTGCTGGACCTCCGCCAGGGGTTGGGCCAGGAAGACCAGTAGTGGGAGGGGGAATGGGAGGGTGGTTTGGTGGGGGAAGACCAATTGTGGGGGCTGCTGGGGCGGGGAGACCGGTTGCTGGAGCTGGAGGAGGTGGAAGACCTGTTGTTGGGGATGATTGAGAAGTTTATTTTGGGATGTTCTGTGATTTGAGATATGATACCATGTATGTGTATATGGAGTTTTGCTTGGGATTTGGAATGGAATTGGAATTTTGTTACCAGAAGTGAACTTGGCGATTAGTTAATGTGTAGAAAAGCAGTCAGCTTCCGCACCGAAGAACTTATCGCTACGCAGGTCGAATCGTCTATATTAATAGGTTTGTGGTAATATATGCTCGGCATTCAGGGAATACTTGTAGATACCTAGTGAATTAATAAGCTTAAGGACGGTATAGTCAGCCAAAATGTATGATATTAAATGTTATCTTGTAAGTCAACAACTTGTGTGACCATCATTTTGATATGTTAATAGCTTTTCGAAGTCCTATTTAACATAAATCAGATTTCAAGAGCGCATCTAGATGAAATTAGACCCTTCGAGAGCTTACCTTAAGTACCTAGGTACTCAAAGACACAGGATAAGTAGTTTGGGTGATCAATACTTCGCTTACATAATACATCCACCAGCGCACCAATCAAAGATCTACCCGAATATCAAAAAAATTTCACTCATCCCACTCTCCCACAAAACTACATATGAACTAAAATAGCGAGCACTTCTCCATCAAACAGATCTAATCTATTCAACGGTGAGATGGCCGAGTTGGTCTAAGGCGCCAGGTTAAGGTATTGAACTCTTAGAAAACGGTTGTTTACAATTTCCTGGTCTAGTAATAGGCGTGGGTTCGAATCCCACTCTCATCACTATTTTTTTGCTTTTCTTTCCTTTTTTGCTAGATCTTTGGGAGAGTGCTTCTCAAAGGTCGAAATTCAACCTTTGAAGGGCTTCTTCGATGTCTTTTGACTCCGAGGAGGACTGAAGTGAACCTGAGGTCTCGACCCCTCTATGCTATCCACTTATTTTCACGTGGAAAAATGGATAAAACGTTCCCGAAACATGCCTGAGGAAAAATGAATGAATCATGAAACATACTTAGGTTAGACATACTAGGTACTGATGATCAGATAGTACCGCGTAGTCTTAGCCTGTTGCGATTTGACGTTTGACATTTGACATATCTTTGAATAGGTATAGGATAGATATGGATTTGGGCACTGCTTGGCTTTCTTTTATGAATGGTGAAATATATCTCACCGTTTATGCTGAAGGGTTTTGTGATTAATAGTGTCGACGATCATCAAGACGATCATACCATGACGGCGAAGTTTTAACGTCATTAAAATATATATAGAACAGAACCACATATTATCATGAAACACGCAATAAAGTAGGTACACGTTGCTTGGTACATCAGACGGTCTAGTTTTTTCGTTTTAAGTAGATTTGATATCTATAAGAAACACTTCTCCGGCTTCTTGTTGTCGAAATTTCATTCTTTTAGTAAGACAAGCACACAACCATGTATTTTCCGATTTCCAAGTTGACTATACTTGCTGTCGCGGCTCTTTTCACATCTTCTATTGCAGTTGATGTAGAGGTAAATATAAATCACCATTTCCATTCCAAAAATTATTAACAACCCCTCGCTAGGCCAGACAGACCCCTTCTCCGGATCCAGTTCCAACGCCCACTCCAGCCCCAACACCCACCGCAAAAACTACCTTAAATGCTTCACAATCCGCATCCCAGTCAATGGAAATCCAAGCCGCACTCGCTTCCTATGCTTCCTCTCTCTCTGTAGCCTCAGTATCAGCTGTGAAGGCTGGATCCACGGTAGCTTCGTTACCGGGCTATACACTAGCTGCTTCGGCGGTTGGTCCCGGATCTTCAAATGCAGCGAAAGCCGCTACAAGGAACTCGGGCTCTGGGAGAGGTGTAGAGGTGGACATGGTGTGGGTCAATGTTGGAGTGGGATTGGTGGTTTGTACGGTGGGGTTGTTATGAGGGGAATATTTTGTGGAAGGTTGGGGATGAGAAGAGATCCTCACTTTCAAACAGGGAGTGAAGCGTAGAAGAGGTGGAGACTTTCCAATCCTCCTTTGCTATTTCACTTAAGTTGGAGTTCGGGAGAGATGTCAAGATGATTTGGAAGATTAAAAAGTCAAACTATGGCTCAAACATCGAAGATTGTCAGTATGGTCAATGGTCATCTGATAATCGAGTTCAGATGTCGCTCAGCACTAATAAGTGTCGCATGAGATATACAAGGCCGACGACATGGGACATGGCTGTCATCACAGTTTTGGCTATGCACGCAAAGAGTCAATTTGGTGGCAAAGGTATGATGGGTATGGACAAAAGTCGTGTTTTTTTTACCTGATGGCCGGATCAAAGTGAATGCGGGTACATTCATACGAATGGGATGATGAATTTATGAAATTTTACGAATGGGTTGTTGGTGGATTACATTATTCAGTGTGAAAGGGATAGGAAGTTACACATGACATATTCATCGCTAAGTAGAAAGTCAAACAAGGAAAGAAAGAGAACGCAAAGTTGCTCTTTCCGCTTCATTCAGAATACAAATCGAATAAACTAGCTATTGCAAGTCTTCTTTCCACTTCTGTTTCCATATAAACATAGGTATATGTTCATTTCCCGTTTTTGACTTCCATCTCTCCATCATACATACCATAAAATTCGTTATCTAATTATCTTCTGGATATCCTTTCACTCTTATTTCGAAATACACAGTTCATTGATCCGTCTCATTCGTTTACTTCAAAATTTCCAAATCAGGAGATTTCAAGCCTCGTCTTGATAGCATTACTTATCTTTGACATTAATTTTCGCATCATACGTTTCATACAATTCCAGATGTATAAAGAAATTGTTCTTGCTTTTATAATCGGCTTCATTCGTACATCCATCGTCGTCTATATCATTTACTGCATACTCACTTCACTGTATAATTATTTTGTTGAAATCACTCGTCGTTCTTGAACGCCATACTGTAAATTTTCAACCAGAGGAGTGCAGTCATGCCGACGCCGATTCAAATCTTTTTGGCAGAAAGGTCTTTAGAAAAGGAGCTTCAGTGTATCTATGGCAAATTAATCCAGGACGATGAAGATTTTCGAGCAACCTATCTCTATGTCTTAGCTGGACGTGGAGCTTCACCGGCAGATCACCCTGCTGCTTGGAAAGAACCGACATTGCGATCAGTGAGCTCTCTCAGTGAGGTAATTAATAACATTCTATCTTCCAATAGCTGTTCGCAATACTCATCATCGTTTTATCAGTCAAGCTCCTCCCACAGATTCATAGGCTCATACATCGCTCACAATTGTGATCTCATCAATGGGGTTCCATTTACTCCGCCTCGTTTTGATCTCATTGATATAAGAACGAATTTACCGATAGCCGCAATTAACATGACGAAGTTTGTGTACTTTCGCTACCATAATTTGCCCGCCAACGAACTCAGAGCAACCTCTCCTCCTCTTATTGGAAGAAGGCCCTACCACCAAGATTTTGAGAACTACAGGAGATCCATTGAAATGTTTGTGAACGACATTGGAGAGCGAACGATAGAACGAGCCCGAACAATCACATCTATGATTGTGCTGGCAAATATCATGAGCGAGGAGTTTAAACGAAGATGCAGATCGATAGCGAGTCACTTCCACTTAGGGACGTTCTTCTACAACTCCGTGACCGATGACCAATTGTACTACGTCTTTATTGATTTTTGGTCAGCTATCGACTTTAGGTCCCTTCAAGTTAGCGATAAGCTTCCACATTCTCCTACAGAGCAAGATAAATGGCGATTTCAATTAAGAAGGTTTACCAAAGTGACGTTTGCTTGTTTAGCACGCGATTACTTCAAATACTGCTTGCAGGTGACAAGGGTAAAGAAGGGCCATAATCGATATGATTCGACGCAACCGTCAGAACGGGAGGAGAAGTTTAATGAGGAGAAGGCCACTTACGAACGATTGTGTCGGAATCTGAGGGACTATCCCAATATAATTGGGGGAAATGAAGTTGTCAGAAATTTACACAGAGAGACTCTTGCGCCTCCCGACGAAGATGCACAGCTCATTACAGAACCGCCAGGAATCGAGATACAAGACGCTCTCATTCCAGGTTCGATGACTAGGACCACTGGGAGGATTTTGTTCGATGTAGAGAAAGAGAGAAAACGCTTCAATACGGGTTTGCAGAGAGTGGCGCACGTGTGGCAGAAGTCGCCAGCGTTGGTGCTTTTAAAGGACGCTCGGGATTTCCATGCTACGCGAGATTTTCTCGTTGACTGCAATCCACCTATGTAATCATATTCACAAGGATAAAATTCAGCAGCTCTAAAAGCCACAGCCCGAAAAGCAGGAAATAGTGTATATAGAACTGCCAGGAATCATAGACCATAGCGAGAGGGCATATTGTTTGTCTCTCATTAGCAAAGTATTTATTGCAGTTTTGACTGATCTTTTGAAGTGAGCCTCAACTTTCCGCCGGTGCTTATGTTCTAGATGATTGAGCAGGGCGGCAGGATCACAGTTTTGTAAGGTTGTGCGAGGTGACTATGCAAGATGAATGCGATAAGTTTCAAGAATAATGTTAACCTTATTGTCATACGTATCGAGGACGATTAGTTGTTGACTACCTAGGTAGGCATTGAAATTATTATGAGGCGCGATGAACGAAGAGGGCAGCCCCATATAAACACCTAGATAACCAATCATTAATGGATTAATTAGATTTGCTTACTACTTTCCCATTCCAGCTCGCCGCAGTATGATCAATGCAGAATCTAACCAATCGGAGCTCATATCTCGCCTGGGTAAGAATCTATTGTGGGTCAACGCGGCGCATGGCTCATGACAATGGAGGGCCTCCAATTATGAAGGGAATACAAAACTACCTTGTCTGTCAGACCTCATTCCATAAAACTTTCTCTTCATTTTCGTGTTCACCTAACGTATCTCCCTAACATTGTCGCTTGAAACTTCTACACCAAAACCACTTTTTGGCCTTGCTGCCCAAATGCTTATTTCCCTTCCAAGTTAATCGTATCGTAAGTTTTATAATATTCCTCAAGAATTAATGATACCTTAAATGGTTACCTTAAATGGTTTTATGTATCCTGACTCCTCGCAGTACTATTGTTATGGAAGGCTTAAGTCCAGGAGCTTTTGGTTATAAACCAGCTCCATCCATCTGGCATAAAGACCCCGACATTTGTAATGATTTCTTATTAAGCTACGTCGGGAATCAGATGGTTCATGCCGAGGGCATCAAGATGGCAAAGTTCAATGTGGACAGCGTCGTCTACACTTCAGAGCGGATGATTCGTCTACCAGATGATGACATTCAAAGCCTTTGCATTGATTGTATTCCCGATTGGAGCGCGCGGGGGGATACCGCTTTATAACTTTTCCAACCTTTTCGACAGCCGCGGGCACTGTCATATCAATATGTAGCTCCCAGAGCTACCATTTCCCGGCTTTTCTTCTATTCGCTAAATTTCCTTTTACGGTCCTGGTTTTATACTTCGGTACTTTCTCTTCGACGCCGGGAGCCTTACTCTTCGACAGTTTGTCGCTTAACGGTGCTACACCGTCGACTCCCTCGAAAGAAACCAACGACTTTTTATTTTATTCACCACATTTTGTTTTTGTTTTCACCGGAATTCATCTCTCGAAGCGAATGTATCAGCATTTTATACTCCTCGGTGATTTCGAACGAGTCAGCTGGGAGTATCGAATTAGTCGATGTCACAGGAATGATCAATGCCATGGCCATTTTCATCCTCATTTTTTGCAATTGACCTTGCGCTTTTGCCACGAGTTACTGCAAAGATTTGACATCCTAATTATGAACGGGTTTGATAACAATTCGATGGTTCTTTTGGACATGACCGATGTACGTCTTAAAACTGCATATTTGACCGATAAACTCATTTCAAAATCGCTTGCTCCGTCTGCACATCTTTACAAAGGACGACAAGCTGTCCAAAACGAACAGAATACAACCATCGACAAAAACCCCCATATTACCAATCATGGATGACACAGAGGGCAGCTCAAGCTCGCTGTTTTGGTCCCTAGATGCTGACCAAATTCCATACACTTACACTGAATTCGCGTTGGGGGCTGATATAGACATAAACGCTATTGGTTTGGAGTGGAATCAAGACTGGCTCGAGGGGACTTCATTGAACTCCGAGTCATCGCAGACCACTTCCAATGCCAGTGTAAATAGCTTACAATACCGATCAGGGACTAACTTCAGTGGAGAATGCTATAACAGTGGCGTCTATGCTGCGAACGAGCTAGAAGCGCTGCCTATACCAAACTGGAATAATTCGAACGAGACATTGGACTTAGCAAATTTGGACGATCTCGATAACCTCTTGTCCATATCACCTATGGACATGGACGAAATCATAACAAATTCATTGTCATCACTTGATTATTCCATTGACCCAATCTTTCAAACCACTAGTACCGAACTTCTCGCCAACGATATTCATTGCGATCCATTCCCAACAACTTTCAAACACACAGAGGCCCAACAAGCTTATGAGTCTTTTTCCATCGACTGGGCCACTCATCCACCGATACTAGACAACACTGCCTGGGATCCAATGCAATCTTCGCTATATATGAGTTCGTCTACTGGAGTTCATCTCCCTTCAATATCTTCCGCCACACTGTCTCCCATTTCAAGCAACTCTGAAATTATATCATCTCCCACGCAATATTCCAGTACCAACACTTCTATCTCAACATCTCAATCCAATTCCATCTCAACTACACCCCCAAGTGATCGCTCCACATCCAATTCACCACCAAGTACCCAGAATGAATACACGTGCATAATTTGCTCCAAAACATTTTCTAAGCGATTCGAATTCAAGTATGTCCTTTCATTTACTATATCCTCTCCCTCAAATCTTGCATATCCATTTCTCTCCCTTCCAACCACTTACTAACTACTCCTCCAGTAAACACAAACCCCTCCACACCCTCCCCCACGCTTGCACCCTCTGTCCGCACCGCACAGCCCGACGCAGAGATATGACGCGCCACATCGCCGCCAAGCACAAGGACGTCGGTCCCTCGGGCCCCAAGTTGGTGTCAAAACCTATTTGTCCTGTGGAGGATTGCAAACAGGGGTTTGCGAGATCGGATCATTTGCTTAGACACTTGAGGAGAAAACATCCTGGATATGATTTGAGATCTTGAGGTTTCCGTTTCATTTTCATTTACTGAGGTTTGGTTTAGCATGGCGTTAAAAATGTCTTTGGGATATAAGTAAACAAATTAAATTATTTAAAAACTTAACTTCATGGTTTGATATCACTGGTCACTCGTCGCATGCATGTGCCATACCTCTGCCGAGCCGCGAGCCGCAATCCTCAAACACTTAAGAGAATAAAACATTATTCATATTCATATAAAGTCGTAATTAACAAACATCTATCCAATATTATACATTCAAATCCCCAACATAACCCCCAACCCCAACGCAGCCGGCACTGCAAAATTCGTAATTTGTGCCTGAAACCTTTCCGCCCCTCCTTTACTCGTACTCGTCGCCGTCGGACTCGCCGTCCTACTACTACTCACCCCTATACTCATATCAATATCCTTCATCTGCAATTCCACCGGCTCGCTCGCATGAACTGTCTCGGATCCAAATTGTATCAGTCCGAGATACATATCATTCGTAATATTCCCAATCGAGACCAATTCTTTCACTAGCTCAAAAACATCCGCATCGATCGATTCCTGATATACAGTTGGAACCCACGAAAACACAGCTTGTTTTTGTCCTTGTTGATTGCGGCCAGTGAATAATTGATAAGTGACGCCAGATAAATTATACTCCGGAGCGCCGGTAGGAGGATCGTAGTATCCGATTGGCCAGACGCCGCCCCAGACGGATTGCCAGATCATGACTTCATGTGTTGCTTGGGATGCGTTGGTTGAGGAGACGTTGTTCATGTCGAGGAACATGTCGAGGGCAATGTCGGCTTTGCAGGCGATGGCGTTGAGGGCGCTGGTCATGTCTGAGGCGCTTGGGGAGGCGACGGGGAAAACGGACCAGCTGCCGCTGAGGTGGAAGGACTCGACGTTGCTCAGTGTTGTGGGGAGTTGGATGGATTCGTAGCCGACGTTGGGGTAGGCGTGGACCTGAGGAATGTTAGGTTTGAAGTTCTCAGAGTGGCGACGAGGTTGGATGGGATGGGGAACATACATATTCGATATTCTTTTCCCATATCCAGGTCGCATTGAAACTTGCGCCATTGGTATCTGCCAGAAGAACCTATAAGAAGCCAAAATCAATATCAAATCCTCGCAACATTCAATCGCAAACTTCGGATTGGAGAGCCTAAACATACCGTCATATTCTGACTTCCACTCCCATCATCACCCCATTTATTCGACCCATACAGGTAATCGCCCGAATCCGTCAACGCACCACCATACTGTTCATTCAAATCCTGATAATTCGACGACTTCGCACTTGCATTCCTCGACTGTAACACCAAACACCACAATCCCCATAAGGGAATACTCTGACGTTTAAACATGTGAAAAGAATAAAGATTACAAGTTGTGGAGTTCTACGGGGGGAACTGCATATCAAATGTATTTATTCCAAAAGACCAACCTCGTGAGATCCATATTTTCAAGTGGATCGATACGAGGTTATTCGATGGTACACGCAATTTTGTTTGCTATCGCCAACATCACCTTCCTTGGAAATATCGATATCCGAAATTGAAGGTGGGCCGTAAGCATCAAGGGTTGTATTTTGGAATTCCGGGAAAAATGCCAAGTTGAGGATCATTTCCCCATGATGTCTTGTGATGCATTTAAGCTTAGTTTACAAGCCCAAGAGAATACATAAGAAGAAGATTCTTCGGAATAAGGTTCTTCGAATACGCGTTGGATTGAGAGTTTTCTCTTCTAGGGTGGTGAAGCTGTTAATTTCTACTTCGTGTTAATGTCAATCAATGTAAAAATAAATTTCAAACCAGTATTGCCCTGAGCACTTCGGATGCTCGGGACTCAACGGCCACTAATGTATCGATAAGCCCATTTTAGTCCCACTTTTTGCTCAGGGGTAAAGTCAGTAGATGTCATTCGCACGTGAGACAGGAAAGATTTGTCTTTGGCACGTGCACGGATTCGTGAGACGGTGGATTTGAAAATAACTTTTGGTTCATTGCTTCAAAAGCTTTGAGACTTTGTAGGTTTTCATTGAGATCAAACAATATTTGGATCAATTGTGATTTTCCCCACTTTGAGGAAGGTCTCACGAATCCGTACACCCATTGTTGGTGCTCTAGTATTTGAATTGATAGATTGCATGAATATGACTCCAAGACTTTATACCAAAGAAGGAGCAGATAATCGACTGTGTTTTTAAGCATGGCATGCATGTTCTCTCTTGTTCAGAAAATTCTATACAACCGGGGAGTTTGATCCATCATTGTTTCTCGAAATCTTAAGACGTGCAACTACCTGTTCGCTAGGTGATCCTCATCCCTCATCTTATATTATACCAGCGTGTCTAGAAGAGTTTCGATTACCAATCTACAACCGAGTCGGAGACAATCAGAACATTAGTCCATAGCAATCATGAATAGTGCTTAGCTGCAGCTGCTGAATCGGAATGGTTTATTCTCCAAGCGTTGAGGTAGATTGGCTTGATTTGGGACGGAAGGCAAGGTCTTGGGGTGTTGATAATGGGGGGAGTTGACCAGAATCTGAGATGTCAGATTCTTCGCTGTTAGATAACTTCCCGTCAAGATACTCGTCAGTGGAATATTCGCTATAGTGAGATCCTGCCCAGGAGCCATTGTCACCTCTCCCAGGGAATAAATCGACGATATCTGAACGACCAATAATGACGGCGAGATCCTCTGCAGTATACCCGTTATCGTCCTTGTGAGGAAGATCGGCACCAGCAGAAAGTAATGCCCACACAGCTTCTTCATTCCCTGGACAGCAGGCCAGATGCAAGTAGGTCTGTCTGTGACTGAGATGAGCTCCTATATTTGCGCCCGAGATAAGTAAAGCATACATAGCTCGCAAATTCTTAGATCGAATGGCGATGGCAAGTGGCGTGAGATCCTGGTGATTACGAATTTCCAAGTCGGGATCATGTGCTAACAATAATCGTAACTCCCAAAAATCTGCTGAGTCGTGGCTGCCTGATAGTAAATGTAGATACGAATGTGTCTTTTCATCTACGGCTAAGGATCCACCGCTTTCCGCTAAAGTTTTGTTTATGGGCACGTTCTCTGTTTTAACCACTGAGCATGCGTATTCGAATGATTCTATAGCAGGTAAGCCATTGTCTTGATCCTTTTCCACAAATGAAAAGGAGCTATGAATGTCTTTCGTAATGGAATATTTACCTCTTCTAGTCAGCACATCCATCGATGAGCCGTTATCTCCATTTTCTTCCTCGTCAGTTGAGGTATAAGCTTTGTGCTCACCCACCACAGACGACCGATCATCGCTGCATACTTCGTGGCTGCCTTCTTCATCAGGAGCAGAAACTTTGTTTCCCTGTGCCTTGTGCTTGAGGCTCAGGCTGAACGCCACCTTCATATAATCTGCCTTGCAAAAGCGGGGCAATAAAGAATGCAGTAACTGCATGTGTCTGTCCAAGTCCTTCGCCAATTGCCCGAAAATATATTCGACTTTGTCGACCGAGTTTGCTGCGTCAAGCAGCCTTTCGAGCAGACCGGGGTTCTTCTCACACGCACCTGAAATATCTCCCGCTCGCCATACTTTGACAAAGGACAACATCTCATCTGAGTTAGAATTTGTACGAGACATTAGTAACTCTATTGGGGTGATGTTTAGATTGTTTGAGATAGTCAAGTTGGCCTGACATTCTAAAACGGCTGTCAAGATGAATGTATGTGCGCTTTCCCAACCGTCCTCTAAATCCACCTTTTCCAAGAATTCATGAAGGATCGTGTTCCCTACTTTGTTTCGCCAGTTGAAATCCAGCAAAATATTGTTGTCCCACAATCTAAAGATAAAGCCAAACACTGCCTTATATGTTACAAATTCTGCAGAGTGAAATGCCTCTGAGACTATCTTTTCAAGGTAGTTTGAAGGATTCACTCTTCAATTTTGGATGAACTCCAACATTAAGGCGCTCAGTTTCGTCATCCAATGCTCAGTATGCTCTTGTGAAATGGGAGTTGTGTTCATTCTGTCATTTCGTGATATTCCAAGAAAATTAATGTCGAGAAAAAACTCAAGGCTTGACGGCGTGTAATCTAAAATAGCTAGATCATCATGAATAATTCCAAGAAATAAAGGCAATATATCCGGTGCGAAATGTGCGAAATTCGTTCGTGCTTCCCATGCTAGGAGTTCGACGGGCAGGCTAGCATTATTGTAACGTAATTCTGAGTACTCATCGTTCATATCTCTTTCTCTTAAAGTGTATAGAAGAAATGCAAATAGACTCTCAACGGAGAAAGTTGGATTGTTATCGAATATGACACGGAAGAAATCGGTATCCGACTCGTCATAATAAAATGTGAATGTAGTTGAGTGTCGATAGAGGAGACCTATGACATCGATATTGTCAAGATCTGCACCAGCCATGATTAAATGCTTGCTAACCTTCTTCCTTGAATCCCATCTCCAATGTCTATGATCGACAAGTTTCCTCTCAGATGGCAGCTGTTTGTTCTCATATATTGCGTTATTGTGCAGTATTGCACACTCAATCGGACTGCCAACAACACTTGGCGCACTTACATCAGCTCCACGATTGATGAGTGCGGTGCAAATATCGGGCAAAGCAATCATAGCAGCCCAGTGAAGGGCAGAAGGTCTTAATGACCCCATCACGCAATCCAGGTGATCTGCTGGTAGATGATCGTCTAACCCTAAGAAATAAGTGAAGTCGCAACAAGACAAAATTGTGTAATGATAGTAGCCAAATGTCCACAATCTGTAACTGCTTCTCGTTTCATCAAAAAGTAGTAACACATCATTTGAAATTTCGCTCCATGTACTCTGGTAAAACATGCTCAAGCCAGAATTTGAGAACATATTTTGTGAACGGATATTTGTCTTCGAAATTCCACCAGGCTTCATTGAAATCTGTCACCCCATAATCCAATTTCGTCACTGGTACCTGCGTTCCATCGAATTCTGAAAGACTCAAGAAATCACAACATATTCTTGCAATTTCGATGTGGTCCCAGATAGTTTATACTGTGAAAGACTCGGGCTAAAATCTCCAGAAAGGCTCAAGAGGTACTCTTTCACTGTAAAGTGTGCAAGCTCTAACTCATCCGATTGCGACTTTTTGAGTATGAGACTACTACACTAATGGAGAATCTCATCCACAGTAGTCATGTATTCTCCTTCGAAAGTTTTGTCACCAGGTCTGACTGCAAGTGCTTGGAGCAGTTGTATTATCGTCAGCGGCTCTCGGGCGTGTACCACCCAAAGAATTGTATGCCTGACAAGTGTTCGGTTTTCTTTACTGCTTCGATTTACCCTGTCAAGAATACGTTCGTATGATTTGGGCAAATCTGGGGGCATTTTGCGCAACGCTTCACGGCGATCTCGGTCCGTACTACATTCGCAAAGGTAATCCATTTGACATGCAACCCACCGAAACCTAGATATACTCAGCTTCACATGTAGGCTATTTAGTGTAAAGAAACATACATGCCATCAGCGCCTTCTGTAAGTACTTTGACAATGTGGTCCTTTAGGTTATGATCTCTAATACGGAGCTTGCCAAGTTTCGTTCGCTTCTCCATCTCAGAATGCACATAAAGTCGCAAGTCACCACTTTTTGCCGCAATGGAAACACAGGGATAATCTTCCAATACTATCCGAACATCTACCTCATTGCGACTCGCCAAGAGGGTTTTGATTGTTCCTGATGGCTTGTTCAATGATTTCAAAAGTCTTGTGACCTCTGCGCGATCTTCAGCAATCTCATCTAGGCCATCTACTACGATACTGGTAGTGGAGAAATTTCTTGATAATTCGACGATAAATTCGCAAAGATCGTCAGTGGTGGCTGAGCCTTGTGTGTTTTCCGTCATGTGGTGCTTCTCGCAGAAAGCTTCCAGTTGCGTAAAAGCATGTTCATGCTGGAGAATCAGTTGTCGCGCCAAAGCCCCCAGAATGGTCCGTGGATCGTGAGTCTGAGTGTCCTTATAATCACAATAGAACATTGCAAGTCCTTTTCCAAAGTGTCAGTCCAAAACCTTATCTCAGAGTGTCCGACTATATGTTTTCCATACCATGAGATGGATCTTGGGTTTGTTCAATCTCCTTTATAACAGATGCCCTATTCACAATTCTTGATTAATTCCTTTTGAATCTAATTTTGTCCTCAACATAGGTATGCATATGACTTACATCAGAATCGTTTTCCCGGCTCCAGCTATGATTGTCAGAACTTATCTGATACATTGAAGGCTGGATTGTGACAAACGTATTCCATGAATCCATAGCTTTGAATTGTCTGTAGATGTCCAGTCCTTGAAGTCCTTGCTCTCGGTGAACCAGACGCCTGTTCCAGGTTGTCTCAATCTAATATTCGAATTTTGCCATTTCATGACATCGATGGTACCTAGAAGATTGAGCTTCTTCCTTAATCTCTCGTCTTCATCATAATCAGCACAAACACAAGCATGTTCCATTAGAGCGAGAACTAACCCGCAGCCAATCTTTGCCGTTCTATTCGGGAAGCCTCTATCCTGGCATTTATAGCAGCGACGCCTTATTAAGTTGTTCTTGGTTGGCAAGTATCTCAATCAAGGTAGACCTGTACAAGTCAGTCAAGTAAAAGACGACAATGTGAATGATGCGTGTCACATTTGTTGAGTATTTAAAGCCATATTCATGGTAACTTTGTGACTCTGAATCTCTTCCAACAACTCTGAAGTTACCGCCTTCTTAAATGGCCACTTCAACTTTTGAGATATCGACTTTACTTCTGGTATAGCTTTCTGCAGTTGGTCTGTCATTTTCTCAAGGATTATTTGACAAGAATATAGATGCTTTATCTTGCTGGAGCTATGCACCGAAGTATCTTGCGCTTCTAGTGCCTGTGCCATATTTTCGAGACTGTGAAGCACGCCAGAAAGATTGTTGACTTCTTTAACGAGATTTTGGATAGATTTTTCAGCATCTTTGACATCTCTGATGTATTTGTAACCCAGCCGAACAACCGTATCAGCTAGCGATACCAAACCAGCAATGCTAGAGGCAACACCGAGAGCCTCAGCCATTTTATGACTTTTTGGTCGGTCCTCTGGGAAACTGACAATATGAATTTAATATTTCGAAAACAAATTTGGGACAATGATACACAGCGACACTAAAGAGGCATCGAAAGCTGCGTCATAAATTGAGCATACTGCTCAACACGCCGAGTCATCAATGTTCTTATAAAACCATTTTATGGCGTAGACGTCCTTGCGAATGTGCTTCGCCACATAATACTGGCTTGATACTTTCCTCTTTGATACTTTATTGCATAATACAGCCTTGCCGTGGATGATATCGTGTGAGAGTTTGGAGTGACTAAGAAACGATTGGACCTAAAGATTGGAAAGTGAAGCGTGTGGGAGCTGTGCAAAATGGAAGACCTATAATAAACGATTTGACAAGTTAGCATAGCATCCTAGAGATATGGTCTTTTATCCAGTGATGAGCGATAAGGCACCCAGTTGAGCATGGGGATTATAGAAAATAGCCTTGCTTCCTGCTTATCAGTCCATGTAAAAAGATGTAATATACTTTAGTCGCGATCGCATGCTAAAGATTACCACCACGCAGACATACCCATAACATAGATAGCAAGGGACTTATTTTGAAGCACAGCTCAACGTTGAAAAAGGTATCCATTCATTATTCATAATATCAGCGATCGCGTATCTCTGCTTCCCATTTCCCAAACACCAGTAAAAGTCCAAATCCACATAAACAATCTCTCATCCCCATCTGGTATTCCAAAATCCTCCCCTTCCATCCCTAGCAGCTCAGGAAAACGTCGTCCTCCATCCTTCATCAATTCCCCATAATCTCAATTGTCTCCCAGCACCTCACATAACAGTGCAAGGAATAGGAATGCAACAGCATTCATATCCATCACACTCCAAACACTTTGTCTTTCCAGTTGTACTGGTACCCTTCACGATATCGGAGATGGTAGATGAGGCTGCGGAGCCAGGACCGTTGCGGTTGACAAGGCCGGTGGAGGTAGAGGTGCACATTTTGAGTTGTTCTATTTGATTTAGATTGAGGATGAGGTTGAGGTTGAGTTTGTGTGGTTTTGAGGTCTGCAGTGGAAATGTTTGTTAGTTTTGTGCCTGATTATTTATGATGACGATACAAGCTTGATAAGGTGAATGTCTTAGAATGTGACGGTTGTGGCGTCATATTTGTGGTACCAGCTAGCATCACAACCTTATCATAGCTGTAAGAAATTCGGGGAGTATCATAACTTACATCAACGTTGTGATTGATAGCTGTTGATAAGATTTCTGAATGGGGTTTTAATCTTTGAATGCGTTTCTTGTGTCTGGGAAGGAAGGGCCAAGAAGAGAAGTGAATGATAATATATATAATTCTAGACGTGGCTTGATACAAAGAAAGTCAATTGTTACGTATGAATCTTGGAAGCTTGGAACGCGCCTAGTAATTGGCTCATCGTCATTTTGGACGATGTAATAGTGGAGGCGCAATTAGCGGATAATCATTACAACTTTCTTACAGAGAATTGAACCTTGGTTAAGTTTCGGGTTTCAAGGGTTTGGTTTATCAATTTTAGATTGCTATGTGGCATTAAAAACATCCTAGTACCCAAGCATTTATTCAGTTGTCTCGTCCGACTAGGTCTCAAAAGCTGCCAAGTGGCTGTAGATTCCCACCTCCGTGCTGGTCTACCTTCTTCTTATTCGGACGAACAGGGGAGCTTAGGTTCGACCAAGATACCAAGGCGTCTAACAATTGAGATCAACTCGTCGGTACCAGAAACGGTTATAGCCCGTGAGGCTATGGTGGCTAAGCCTTACCATTGTAGAATTCATATGCCGGTCTTTCACAGATGATATTTCGAGGGAATTGACAACGCCTCAGTAGACGCTTCTCATCCGATAATCTCTTTTCGGAACAGGGCAGCAACATCTAGACGCATAGCACTAGCAGATGGCTGTGTTCTATCCCGGGCTTCTAGAATCGTCTGGACAATCATCTTTCAGCCAAATTCCAGGTCCAATTGCTCCCAAATATCTTTTCCTTCGTCCTCTATTACGTTCTCATGTTCTTGACTACTGGCATTCGCCCCATCTTCTAGTTTGATCTCGACAAACCCTTCTAGCATTCCTTCGACCTTCTCCTTCATTTTCATGATGCCCTTAGTCTCCGCCCTGGATTTGTCTAATTGGTCCTGCATCATTGCAATCAATGATTCTCGTGCTTGATATGGTCGATATTCGTTCAGCAAATGATGGAAATTGGCGAATATAGTATGCAAATCCCCTATCTTTTCGTGGCTCTATGAATGTCTCAATTAGCATAGTTTTTGGCGAGAAAAAGAGATGGCTTCTCATACCTGTTCTGGATGAATACTCATTGTACCAACCAATTCTAAAAAGTTCAATAGTAATGACTTTGCGAATCGTTTGAGAATCAATTTGCGATCCTCATGCTTTCCGGTTCCTGTTGGTGTGGTAGGTGGTGTATATATTTGCTCAATGCCCTCTTCAAGAGGAGGAAGTTCATTTTTAATCTGCCATAAAATATTAGTGCTTCTCATCCTCAATTTGACAGATCGATGTTCAGTAACGTTCAACATACTTGTCGGATTTGTCCAAATGTTCTGTAAACTCCAGTCGCTGGTGGTTCTGGGGGTTGCAGAAATTGCAATTCGGCGGGAACATCATGAATACGAGGAGGAAGCTTGTAAGATAAATTGTCGGCGACCTTGTAGTTTGGAAAGTTCTCCGCGCGTAGCTTCTCTATACGTTCAAGATTATCGGTAGTAAATTGCTTCCAAAATAATGGTGGACCGGGGGAAACCTGTGCTATCAAGTTTGGCTGCTGCTGCTGTTGTTCCGCCATGATTAAGTTTGGTAGGGGTTATCTTTCCATGGAATTGAGATAATTGGCTAAACCTGTGATAAGTTAAGCTCTCCCAATGTTGTGGAGTTGTCGAAAGTTGAATGCTTTTGTTTTAAAAACAATGGTAGATGGACTTGGTAGACAATCATTGATTAGATAGTAGCTAATAACCGAAGATCCCCCGGTGTCAGACAAGGCTGAGGAAAGTGGGTCGCGTGCCTTTCAAGGTACGTCTTCTTACCAACTGCCCAGTCCATAACTCGAAACCAAACATTCTGGCACAATCATTCATTTTTTTTTTGATATAATCCTTCAATGAGAAGAACCTGACTTTTACCGCTGCGCTGTGTCGCAAGAATGTCTCGAATCGGACGAAATAATGGAGGATTGACCTCAAAACCCGGTTGGATTGGTGCAGTAGCACGTTTCTGGGAGGTAAAGCCATTCAAACACATTATTTTATTTGTATTTTCACCCTCCTAACACTTCTATTCTAGAAAAGCTATGCGCCAGATTATGTTGGCTTTGTATTGCTGTTGACGGCGTACATTTTGGTAATTCACCTGGTCCATTTTCCCCTTGTTATATACGTACAAGTTCTAATCAACCCCCTTTATTCAGATCGAATTTCTTCAAGAGCCATTCCACCGCATGTTTTTTATAAACAACATCAATATTCAATACCCACATGCTTTGGTGGAGAGAGTACCCGTTGGATGGAATTTGATATATGCAGGAGTTATTCCATGCATAACCTTGGCCGTTTGGCTTGGAATTGCGAGAGCGAACCTCCACAAATGCCATGTCACTATGTTGGGATTCTTTATAGGACTGGTTCTCACATCATTCATTACCGATGTTATCAAAAATGCTGTTGGAAGACCTCGACCCGATCTTATCTCTCGCTGCAAGCCTACGCCTGAAACACCAGAAAATAAGTTGGTAACCATTCATGTATGCTCGGAAAAAGATCACCATACATTACATGATGGATGGAGAAGTTTTCCTTCTGGTCATTCTTCCTTCGCATTTGCTGGACTTGGATACCTCGCATTTTTCTTTGCTGGACAAACACATGTGTTCAGACCTAGAACTGATCTTGGGAGGGTACTCTTAGCCCTCGCCCCATTGCTTGGAGCTGCCATGATTGCGATTAGTCGATGTGAAGATTACCGGTAAGTTGCGCTGTCATTAATTTTCGATGACAAGTACTAACGCTATTATAGTCATGATGTGTATGATGTAACATGTGGATCTATTCTTGGCATTTCTCTAGCATATTTCTCATATAGAAGGTATTTTCCAAGGCTGCATTCCTCCAAATGTCATGAGCCTTACCCGTCACGAGAAGCTGCATTCAACCAAGGCTTTGGAAAGATCAAGAACGATGAAGAGACAGAAGTGGGCAGGGTTAGAGAGTTCGATGTATCTGACAACGAGAGTGATGCATCCTAATTTTTTAATTAAAAAAAACTGGCAGTATGAGCCCATTGTATAGGTCAAGCCTCGTTTCCATGTTCTTGAGTCTCTCAGTTACTTTAAATTCATTCACAATTTACCGCATTTGGGAAAAATGACTTGCTTTAGCTCTCTTTGTGTGTTTGGAAATTTTCTTCTAGAAACCTCGTCGAAACCTTTGTGACCATTATGACGGTAATTGTCCTTTGTTTCATAAATCTTAACTTCACGGCAAATCACTCGTTGCTTTGCTATATCTGTTCAATTTCTATTTCATATCACTCATACTATTTTTGTCTTTGATACATCATTTCTTCCGACACCGAGACTTCGGGGGAAGGATCATTTCTTCTACTTTGTGTTGATTTTATAAAAACCGGGCGCTGGGGATTTTGGTTTCTGTTGTGCTAGTATTCTATATACGCCTGGTTCTGTGCTTGGAACAATATGGCCGACGCACTTCCTCCCATCAGGTATGGTCGGCTGGTACATATAGCTGAACTGTTGAAATTTGGGCGAATTGAGGTCAAACTTGCTTCTCAGTGGCTGCAAAAGCATTCTTTGTTGCTATTAGCTTTTGGAGCATCCACAGTATATCGAACATGGCTCACTACGCCACTGAATGGCTTGTTGCGGTGGGTAGGCGGAATTTATTATTATTATCAAGCTTATTGGCTGGTGAACATTTACACGTTCAAAGATATACAAAAATGTAACTCAATTTTGGAAAACGTAAAAGGTTGGGATCCGGGGTATGATTTTTGGGAGATGCGTAACGATCAATGGTGGCTTTATATGTCCTGCCTAGGAAATGACGCTGGCTGGTCGAAGAGATTGTGGGATAATGTAGTAAGCAGCCCCAATACCGACTTACCCGTTAACACTAACAGTCAAAGGACGCGATTTACGAATCAATTAATAGACTGTCTGATATTTTCATGCCGGATTGGCGTACGGACCAACGGGTGGTAGCATATACAGTTGTTAGTAGATGATCACTCTCCCAAAAGTCATATGAACATTGTCTAACAGGGTGTCTACAGCCAATAAATGTAATTCTTGTGGGATTGTATGGACTAATTGTATGTGATGATATTCATCCTTCCTTCTTCTTACTGAAACTCACAATATTGTAAAGGTTAGAGAAGGTTTGTCTGAGTGGATGTGGTATCCAACGGTTCTTGCCACAAACGCACTCATAAACCACCTGCTTTACGGAGGCCTCCTTATGTATCTTGGCCACATTGTACCCAGCCTTATTCCGTTGGCCTTTTGGCATGGGCTTCAATTTGGCGTCCCGGATTTCTTAATATTTTATAGACTAGAATGGATACCTCTACGTGTTGCATCAATGATCTTCGACCGTCAGAGAAGGTTGGCCGCTGCTGGACGTGATTGGGATAACGTTCAAAATCAGCAAGATCAAGAAGAGTTGGCTCTTATTCGGTGGTGGAGAGGAGGTGTATTCCGTTTTGCTCGTCTCGACATTGCTAAAATGATTGTTCGATGTTCGACTGTATTAACTCTGCTTCTGGATGCGTGTCGGTCTCTTTGGGCCTTTTGCAAAACTCGATGGAATTCGTGGAAGCGAGTCGTAGATCTTGAACAGCAAATGACCGTCATTGAACAGCGACTAAGTAACGCTATAGAGGGCCGAAATGGTTGGAGGAGGAGGTTTCTGCAAATGCTGAGATTGCGAAATGAATGCATAGAACTTCATCACCATTTTGAAGTTCAAGATGAGAAACAGGTGGCATATGAAGAACTGTTGGCAAAATTCAATGCATTACGTCAAGCTTCAAGTGCCTTGATATTAGCGGGGGGTCCAGCTAGAGTGACAGAAAAGTTGCTCGGAGTGGCTGTTCACGCAAGGGATTTGCACCGTAAACAGATCCAAACTCTTGTTTCTTCGTTCATAGAAGCTGGTGCTGAGATGGCCATACTCAAAGATAAAGTCAAAACGTTAGAAGAGGATCTCAAAACCGTCAACAATGGTAGGGCAACAATGTTGTGGCGAGAGACGGCGCAAGAAAATCTTGAATTGAGGAGACATGCACAGGAAGAGATTTTGGAACGAGATGTGACAATTAAACGTTTGAGGGACCGTCGAGATGAAAGTGCTGTAACATCACTTAGTTTGGATTCTAGAGGACAACAAATCTTGCGAAAACTGCAAGAGAGGTTAATCAGTGCGGAGGACAACCTCGCCCATTCCGAAATGATAATCGAGAAATCGAAGTTTGATGAAGTCAGACTTGAAGAAGAGAAGAAACAAACCAAGAGGGATGCATTATATGGGGAGTCTGAGCGGCTGGGGGAGTTGTACACGGATGCAGTCATCCAGGCTAATGAGCTGACAGAAGAGCTCAAGAGGTTTGAATTTTCTACAGATCCGGAATATGATATCGAGGCTGTTCAACGTCACTGTAATCAAGAAAAGGAAAAGTTGCAACGCGAGATTGCGACCAAGAACGTGCAAATATCTACATTTAAGGCACAAATTGACCACGCGATGGGCTCTATGAACTGGACTGATGATAGGTTTCAGCCTCTGGACAAGTATCTTGGTTTTATCCCTGGCGCAAAAGGGGAGATCAGACGCTTGTCGACCGCACTTGAGAAGGTTCATTTCCAAAATATAGTACCTCAAGAACCTCAAATGGTAGATCAAATGCGTTACTTGGAAGCTTTGACTACCGAAAAGAATCGTTTAATAGATGAGAGACAAAGTCTTCGAGTGATTCTAGCAGAGCTCTCGCAGAACAAAACTCAAAGTGAAACGGAACTGGTCAGATTAAGAGATCGGGTGGCTCGGAGGAATACACAAGTGATTAATCTGAAGACACGAAATACGGAGCCGCAAGTTCAACTCAAAGAAGCACAAGCAGCAGCACCACCACTAGGGGAAGCGCTGACCATTGCAGGACTAGCGCCTCCCATCGTAGCAATTTATGGAAGGAATCTTCTAGCCTTGGAGAGAGAAATGCGAGAAAGGGGCAGAAAGATACCCGACTTCACAGTCATTCCGGGAATTGATGGTGTTCCAGGTATAGAAAGAGAGCCCCCGGAAATCTTTGTACTGCGAATTTGCAACCAGCTAAAAGTCAGGTTTTACGATCTATCAAGGTTGGTAAAAGAGAGTGACCCTCCATGGCTAGGAGCGACAGATGATTGGATGGATGATAATACAGACAGTCTGGAGAATTTGAATGCGCGTAGGCTCAGTCGGATGTTAAAATTGAAAGACCTTTGGGATTATATCGAAACATTACATTATGACACTATTCTTTTCGTCCGCGAAATCTGCCAAAATTTCGGCGTAGAGCCTGGCGTTGAATTACCGGAGAGACCCCAGTCTCCATCGCCTCTACCTTCCCCAACTCCATCTCCGCCGCCTCCCCGTTCTATGGATAGAGATCTATTTCCAGCACTATTCACACAATATGAGCTATTCGATATCGAGAGATGGAATGTATTTCCACACGATCAAGAAAATATTACTCCTGCTTTAAGCGTCATATTGGCGTTGCAACGATCCATCCAAGAACAATTACCGGATCATGATGCAGGCGATCTTGAGCCCATTGAGTTTGAGCGTCACTTAGCAGATACACTAGGCAGAGATATTAACTTCCTGATCGACCCAATTCATGAACGCGAGGTGGCTGAAGCTTTATATAAAATCAATGATTCATTTGTTCTGAAGACCGTTTCACAATTTCCTCGACGGAATGGTGGCTTCAGGTATCTATCCAGGGAAATTCTGTATCCGGATACCTTGGAAGTGACTCCACCAAGAACGGTTGTTGTCTTGTATTTATCAGGTAATATTTGGCAGGGTATGAGCTTGAAGCCAGTTGAGCCTGAGCATGAGTCTGACAACGGATCTGATGGTCAAGCCCCTCCACCGGAGCCACGCTTACCTGCGCTGATTGAATTCGATTTGACAGACTGGAAAGTAGATTGTGTTGTCAACAAGTGGACGATTCCCGGACAAGCTGTTTTACGGGAAGGTCTGTCTTCAATAAGTGCAGTGGCAAATTCCTTGCACTGGCAGTATCCAGGCGTGTTATGGAATAATATAAGGGCAAACGAGGCCTATGAGGATTTCTTTGGCAAATTCCAGAGAGCTCATCCACATAATGAGGGAGATTACTTGCCGGAGCATATTCAAGTGGTGTTAGAAGGTATACTAAGAAATGGAGATAACAGACCAAATTACAGACTCGCAGCCATTACTCCACACGAGGTAGCTGATGGAGATGTTAGATTTTTTATGAGTATTTATGGGGGCGAATCAGAGAGTCCTTTGCTTTACGTAGCTTACAGACCGGGAGTAGAATGGAGGGGTATGCGGAGAAGGCGGGATGGTGATTCTGAAGGCTTACTTGGGGATTTAGAAAGGGGCTTCTCAGTTCAGCAGCTACGAGCCGAAGAGATACGAGCCAAAGAGCTACCAGTTGAAGAGCTACCAGTCGACCCTATTGTGATTGATGAGCCAGTCGAGGCACCACCAATACTACCGGCTGTCATTTTGCCAAGGATTGAGAATCATGGCATAAATTCTATCAAAGCCCCATTTAACAGAGATGGATGGACCTTTGATGTCGATCTAGAACATTTCAACGAAGGTCTGACACGTGGTGGCAATCGAGAACCCTGGGTACATGGTTGCGCCCCACGAGCATTGTATTATTCAATGCACCATCAACATCCAAACTATTTGGGAAGTAATCTCACTCCAGAATCAGTATTTCAAGCGTTCGATGATGTTTTTCCCCGGCACGAAAATTCTTGGAAAGACGAAGAAGTCGCTAGAGTACTCAGAGGATACCCGACACTGGGGGGATATGAACTTGCTATTGTCAATTGTGTGGTTTATGACGACCATACTATCGTTGCTATAGATTGGTCCCAACCAGAAGGATATAATCCTGGAAATGAGAACTTATTGTATGTTGCATCTGTCATTGATCAACGAATAGGATACTGTCAGGAAGATTATAGACATCATTGGGTGGGTATGAAATATCGGGATGGCGAAGCAGTTCCAAATCCTCGGTTGTTCAAACCCCAACCAGCCGTCCCTCCTTCCAAGCCTCCAAAATCAAAGTTCATGTCTCTACTGGATGCAGCGACAAACAGTCAAGCGTCAAAGAAACCCCCTGTGTCCAAGAGTAGCGTATCTACTTGGTCTAATTTCGATAGTTCCCAAAGCTTTGTATCCCAGTCTGGTCAAAAATGGGTTCCGCCGTCGACTGTACCCACGAACTTTCCTATAACCATGATACCCTCTGTCCAAACCGGGCAACAATTTGGTACTGCCGTGCAACAACAAAATCAGCCACCACCACCGAGCTTACAATCCGCTTCATCTTCCTTCAAATTGCAATATTGGTCACCATTTGGTACGGCTGCACAGCAACAGCAACAACCACCAGGCTTGAACCCCCATCCATTGGCTGTTTTCTTTGGCGAACTGTTTGTTCATCCCACGCCGCTACAACAACAGTCACCACAGCCGCTACAGCCGCCGCAGCAAGGTCAAAATGCACAGGGACAATTAGGTCTTGGTATGAACATCGCTAGTAGGAACGAACAAATGGAACTCGCGCGCAAACTTCAAGCGGAACAGAGTCGTGGAGGTAGATATTCAAAGAAGGATAAGGAGTCGAAGAGAGTACATGGAATGGACAAGGAAACGGGGATGGGTAGGGGGAAGAAAGGAGGTAGAGGAAGAGGAAGAGGTAGAGGAAGAGATAGAAGTAGAGGGGAGGATAGAGGGAACGGACAGAAAGAAGATGATAGTGTTGCTGGTGGTGGAGGAGGCGGTGGTAGCTCGGGTGCTGCTGGTAATGATTGGGAGGATGAAATCTGAGATTGAATAAGTAGTCATCAGCCATGAATCGCTACGTGATCAAGAGGTCTTAACTCCCAGATAGTTCTGATGATTCATATAATGATTTTGATCTCCACTGTAGGAGAAAGAGAATGAAAACGTTAATTGGCCTAGGGGATGGATATTCGGTTTATCTTTTTTGAATAAGGTCGCAGGGAAACAGATGGGATACCTAGTTGAACATTTCTATTTTCTTGTTAATCTATAGCTTTTAGTTCAATGCTATTATTCGTAATTAATGCTAGCGAACCGAGAAACATCTTTTACGGAAGTGAATGTGATGTTATCTGATTGAAATCAATTTCACTGCTTGCTTGGACTTTTTGTATTTTCCTTCGTCTAGTATCTTGAAGATAGTTGGAAAAGCCTTGTGAAACTTTCAGCATGATTGATTGATATCGTTCGAATGGATTAGATGCTATAAATTTCCACATAAAAGATTATATTAAACAGCGACATTTGAATGACTTCGCCCACATATCATTTGCTTGCCAATCCAGTCCAAGTATCTCAAACATTATAAATACCTCCAGGACTAAATCCCACCAGTCTCTCAGAAGCATCACTAGGCCTGAATTTTTCCTCTTTTCCAGCAAGCTCGGACCCCTTCGCCTTATTCTGCACCTCTACAAACTCAAAGCCCTCTGCACCTGTCTTTGATGTCTCTGGGAGCAAATCATAAATGGCTCTGGAATATTGCGGATCGATATTCCAAAGCTGGGCAAGGTAGCCTACTTTAATTACCTTTGTGTCGACAAAACGCAACATGTTTGCCGTGTTTTGATGCAAGTGATCTCTTTGCGTCTCGGTCATTACGCGAGTGTATAGTTCTCTCGCTTGATCATAATCTGATAGTTTACCCTCGTGGTGGTAATGACTCTTGCGAGATACAACATTATCGGCTACAGCATAAGGAGCCTCGGCTACATCGGGACGGAATTTTTGCTTGAAGGAATTGGGCACATATTGAGGATTTCCGGCATGGTTTGCATCGACACGCATCGGGCCATCAAAGTTGAGTGAACTGTATGAACCTGCCATGAAAGGACAGTTTACGGGAACCTGGTGAAGATTCACTCCGATGCGATGATACTGTGCGTCGCGATAGAAAAACATACGGAACTGCAAGAGTGGATCGGGACTATCTTCAATACCGGGTACCATGCTTCCAGGTGAGAATGCGGCTTGTTCGACATCACGGTGGAAGTTCTCTGGGTTCTTGTTCAGAACCAGCTTTCCAAATTCGTGCATCTGTTTTCTGGATTAGCAAATCACAGTCAGTGATGATTCCTGGGGCTAACTGACCGGAAATTTATCTCTTGGCCACACTTTGGTGACATCAAATGGATCGAAACCGAGAATGTTCGCATCGGCCTCATCTGGTTGCATAATCTGTACATTTGCTGTCCACTCCACTTCTTCTCCCTTCTCCAAGAAGTCCCAAAGATCACGTTTGGAGTAATCAGGATCGACTCCACTAAGTTTGATGGCTTCCTCTGCTGTGAATTGTTTCTGTCCATGTTTGGCAATGAAATGATACTTGACGTAAACAAATTTCCCTTCCTTGTTCACCCACTTAAACGTATGACAACCATAGCCATGATTAAAACGCCATCCTTGTGGGGTTCCATGGTCGCTGAAGAACATCATGCCTGCATGATTGGCTTCTGGAGTCAGAGCAAGAAGATCAAAAAGAGAGTTATAATCAAGTAGGAAATTCTTAGGGTTGCGGCTTTGTGACCGAATGACATCTGGTCCTTGGATGGGATCTCGACAGAAAAAGACGGGCTGTGGGAAGGTTAGAAAAAATATTGTTTCAGCAACTTGAATAACATACGAAGTTGAGTCCAACGATATCGTAGTTTCCTTCTCCGGTATAGAATTTGATTGCAAAACCACGTGGATTGCGTGCCAAGTCAGGAAACTCACGTCCAAGGGTGACAGTGGAGAAGCGCATGAAGACTGGAGTCTTCACACCCTTACCACTAAGAAAGTTTGCCTGTTGAATATCAGTACAATATAATCAGACGATGGGCAAGGCATGTTAAGGTTCACCTTTGTCAAGTCCGAGACATCTGCAGTAGTCTCAAAATAACCAAAGGCCCCACTGCCACAAGGATGGACCATTCCTATTTCTTCATCAAAATATGCTCCACGAGGTATCTATTGTATGTGAGGACTCACTCTCAAGATTCTTGCTTCGATTAAAATGCTGCTGTTTTTGAAACAAGAAAACATCACTAGCCAAAGGCAAGCCTCCTACCGTCTTACTGTGTGCAGGGTCTGGAAATGGGATACCTTCATTGTTGGTAAAGTAAGGGCCATTGTCTTCACGCATACCTCCGCTTTGTACGCCTGATACTTTGGAGATAATTGCTGCAGGACCATCATTGGCATTGTTGAAAAGCGAGCCACGCTGGAGTGGACGAGGGTCACCACCTGCACTGCCGATTGCAGATTGGATTGCTTGAAGAGGATGGATGTTTTGAGCCATTGAGTCCATTAACTGAGTTTCTGTAATTCGATTGGAATTTCGAGTTCTCCGTCGAGACTTCTTATTGTAAATAGAGTAAGAAGTGGTTAAACTGCCTCATTATGAGGAAGCATTCGGTTTTAAACTACCATCCTCCTTTCAATGACGTCCTACATCAAAATGACGTGTCAGATTGAAATCAAAACTCTCTGTTGTAATCCTAACTTATCTGACGTAACTAAATTATGATTAACGTCACGACTGCAAGCCAAAGATATTCTCTTATGGTACAGTGTAAAACTACTCCGGACAAAATGCTCCTATTGGAGGATCATTCTTTTTTGTCTTGGTGCTGCATCCCGGTAGATCGTGATATAGTCGGCCGTTGGTAAATCAAGCATCTACGGAGCATTTCGTGCTATCATAGTTGATAAAAACAAAGTGTCCCTATGAAGCCAATCAAAACTGTTATATATCTGTACAACATTTCCCCGCAATTTTGATGTGTTCATCCGGAGAAGCATGAGCATGAGTTACTAGTGGGGGGCGAATTGGTTATTACCGATGTGATTACTAATCATTTAATCATTTTCATCAATCTGACAAATAGTCGACCATCGATAAATCAGCCTCTTCACTCCTTAGGTATATTTCGTCATCACCACAGATTTGAAGCTCATGATTGTCGGACTCCAATCCAGACTATACGGCACTCTGGTAATATGTGCAATCATAAGAATAGATCTATGGTTCCAGAGAAGATTTATTCGACGCGAGACTTTCATGTTGGAAAGTAGATCACGAGACGAAGACACAACAAGACTCATGATATTGGTCTTTTTGACATAGTCATAGAATTATTAAGTCAAAGATCATAAGCCTTGAGCGGTTGAGCAATACATCAATGACAAATGTGGAAGTATTTATCCCTATACATTTTCCAATTTCCTGCGTCTACTTCAACCCCGCCATCATAAGTAAATCAAAATTTTGAAAGCAGTAAGGAACTCCAGTGATATACTTATTCATTTCTTAGAGCAGTATCTCATCCCTAAGGCTCTATCATCAATTCTCTTTGCTTCATACTAGGATCAAGACTCGCAATACTATCCGGAAACTTCCCCCAAAAAGTTTCCCCAGTGATTAATCGGTGCCATTAACAATCCAATGATTGCCTCAAAGGATCATTTGCTCTGAGTATCGGGAAGGTTACGACTAATAACAAATGACTTAGTGTGATCAACAAGTTTGGTTATAGCTTGGGATTCATTACTGTCAAAAGCTGATTCGAAAACAGGAAGATCATTGCTTTCCTCGCTTTTGACGAATGCGTTGAGCGTATGAACCAGGGTCTTCTCATAGGATGGTATAAGACTTCGAATTCTGTAGAGTGCGTCTTTGATCTAGTGGTATATGTTCTTAACTACCCAGAACTACACTAATAAACATTGCTTGCAGAAATGCATTAAAATACAATCTACTATTCTACAGTCTAGCATTCTGCATAATCTTCATCTGCCATCCTCTGATCTTACATATCAAGGTATCTTTGAAACGCAAGATAGACTGCCAATTCCTAAGTAAATAGGGTTTGCGAGCTCGTGTGTCATCTTCCGTCGTTTGAATGATATCATTGGTGTATTGTCTAATTTCTTGATTGTCTTTGAGAATTGCGTCGGTGCTTCTAGTCATCGCTGCATGAGTTTCTCTGCTTTTTCTTTCGATTGGGAATGTTATCAAAGTTGGCTGGCATGTTGAGCTGATTGCTCGTATAAGACTTTCCAGTCCCTTTGAAAGTGGTCATACACTTTCCAAATATACTTCTTGCATAGTCCTTTCAACATGGACGGTTGAAGTATCCGAGGCAATACTACTGCTCAGATATAGGAAAGAGTTCTATATCTTATAAACGAGCTTGATTATATAGAGATATCTGATTGCAGTTTTCTTATTCACAAATGTTTCGTCAAGTGATGGCTTAGGACCAGATATCAACATAGCACCACATGAATGGGAACGTATTACTTTTCTTTAGTACTTGGATTAATATAGAAAGCTAGATGGCAAGCCAGCGAATGGATTATCAATTGCCCAATCAATCAACTGAGCAAAAGCTTTTTTCCCCATTATCCACTGCAACTTTGTAGCTCGATGGAAGAACACGGGATAAACCTGAACTGCAGTTTCTAGATTGTTCGCTTAAGTTACCAATCCTCTCGAAGCTGGAGCCGAAACTACACACCTCGACAGCATATAGATGCTCTGAACTCGAAAATTAGATAGAATTTTGAGACATTGAGCTGCGGTTGCTGTATGAGGAAGATAGTGTGCAGATAGATTTATGATTACTGAAAGGAATTCATATTCATGTATTATAATTAGAGGTTCTAAAGTTAAGAATGTAGTCTGTTAGCTGAAGAACAGGGTATTCGAAAGAGCATGATTGTATAGATAACAAACATCAGATTGGTTGAAATGCAAAACTTCATTCAAATGATGCTAAGAGATTAAAGAATGTAATATTTCAAGCATTTATTGAAATATGCTTGCCGAAAACATGCACCAGTACCCAATCGAAGGTTCTCTCACACTGGAATATGTGGTTGGTCTATCCCACTCAATCACTGGTTCCACTCAGAGGCTCCCCAATATCCGCCGCTAGAATAACCCTCGTTTTGTTATCGTTTGAATAGAGTACAGTCCTTCTTAAAAAATCCCCTTTGGAGCAGTTACGGTACTGATTTGAGCCAGCCTATTGCTTAAGGTTCAAACCCTTGCCAAATACACGGTATCTATCGAAACCTGAACCTCGTCCCCCGAAGCGAATGTATCTAATTCTTTCCTTGACTTGGAGTTATTCCCCCTTCATATAATAGACTTTGTTCGTGATCCTCCGTCAAATCGATTGATTTGACTACCTCCTCTACCATCGTTCTTTCCATCGATTGAAATTACTGCATCTCCATCATTTGTGCCAGGTTTCGGAATCGGCATGCTTGCATTTATAACAAGATGCTGAATAGTCTTTTCGAGGGAGAACTCATTATCGATAGCGAAGCTCCTCGAAAAAAGCCAGATACCAGTTTTGGGAAGTTTCTGAAGAAGTACCGATCTTAATTCCGTATCGGTAATGACGTATTTACTCGTAAAAATTATTATTTGATGACTCAACAAGATTTAGTAAATTGCCGTATTGTTTGATTTTTTGGATCGAAGGTCTCTTGATAGAATGTCTGTTGCACATTGGCAACAAATCGAGGGTGTTGTGCCTGATCCATTGCAGCTAGTTTGTCCCAACTTCCCTTGATATCACCAGCTTGAATGAGCTCGACAATTGCAGCGCGTTGAATATCTTTTATGGCCGAGTTGAGAATATAGATCGCATAGCCTTTTCTTTTTATGTAGCTCTGGTATATTATCCATTGCATATCTGGATCTGTTTCTGCTGGTGCCGCTATTATTGTTTCAGTGTTGTCGAGGAACCCCAGTGTTGTCGAGGAACCCCAGTGCGTTTGCTGCCGCCAGAGCCATTATGACCGAGTTTCTGAAGAAGGGGTAGTTGGTGCCATTGAAAACTACAACTGGACCCCACTTCGTCAAAACCGTAGTCTCTTTCTATGCTTATTCCGAAGCCATTGAAACAATTGTCTCAATGTATTGTGATATCGATGATCAGGTTGTTGTTGCTGGGCCCTTGGAGTCTGCCACGAAGTGCTGATATCGTAAAAGAAGTTGAGGTATAGAGTTCGAGGCTACTGTAACTTGTTTAAGAGTGTTGAAATTGTGCGAGGAGTGCAGTTGTCATCATAAATTCACTATATATGAGAGAATCACACTGGCGAATCACTTGATTCCAATATATTGTGCTCGTTACTTTTCAGCTGGAACGCTTGGATATACTGGTATTCTTGTCCCAAATGTGAAGAATTCGCTGCACGGGAAAGACCTTCAGAGAAGAGACCCCGTATGAAGCATCAACTCAAATATCTGAATGAGAATCTTGATATCTATCAGCTATAGAATCAATTCAACTGAAAACAGCAATCCATTTCATTATTATTACTATAAAACGTATCCATGGATGTGAGATACTCCTTGACTCCGTCCAAAATACCAATTCATTCATACAAACGATATACATAAGCGTATATCAAGGTCTCTCATATGAAGCCAAACCTTTATCATGCGATCGAGCGACCTGAGGGTGTTGGTGGTACAGGATGCATGAGCTTATCTTTGATATGAGATAGAGTTTCTCTGACACCGAGATGGTGTCTATGGTTGGAATTGCTATTTTCCTCTTGTGTATTTCTTTTCCCATAATAACTTGCTTCAGACTCGGAATTACGTCGACGGCGGGGATTGGAATTGACAGAATCAGGCGAAGGATGATAAGAGTTCTGAGGACTAGACTCTTTTCGATAATATGTATTGCTTGGTTGTGAGGATATAGATCGACGTCTACCAGACGTAGAGCTGGATATCGATACTGGAACTGGCTCAGCAGTCTGTAATGGAAGAGGTTGACCGCCTGCCATAGTCGGAACGACTTGAGGATATTTAGGTACAGCGACTACCTGAGGAGCATTCACAGATGGCATTACGTAGCCTCCAGGTGGAAGGGCACCGACTGTTGGATAGATTGGTGGTGCTGCTGATGATAATTGAGGCACGGATGATCGTCGCGAATGAGCTTGCTGAGCATGTGTAGATGACTCCATATACTCACCCACTCTCGGCTCATGCATCGCTAGATTTGTTATCTTCTTGGGCAACGGGTAGTTCTCAAAGGACTCATTTCTTTTACGGGGGCGTCTTTGATCATAATAGTGCTGTGCTCTATGCCATGAACTTTTCCGGGATATTAAGCGGGAACGTCTAGGATTTCGGCGGCGATGCTGATGCTTATGATGCTTATGATGATGATGAGGATGTTCTGAAAGTACACCTATGATCTTAAGGGTAGGTTTCGATTCAAAATCTACTATCTGAATATTCTCGCCAGGTTGCACTCTCAATATCGTCAAGTTTCTTGGTAACCCTCTATCTTGCACGGGCAGTTTCCTTTCAGCTTCTTGGATGGTTCTGAAAACTCCAGATGCATGAGCAGCTTTCAGTAAATTAGTAACGTATTACATAATTGTATAGTGAGCCATTTCACTTACGAATAATTGGCTGGAACAGAAGATTTATTTTTTGATGACTTCCATGCAACATTTGTAAGAGACGTAATGATGCTTTTGGGGCAGTCCAATTGCCATGCTTGTTGCTAATATACATTTGCTGGAGACGATTCAGCACTCTGTTATTGTTGTTTGTTGGCATAATCTCCCAAAGGAAGAAACTTCGGGAATGGTGGCGAAGATTAATATCTTTAAATTTCACTGTTCTGTTGGTGGATAGTTTTGGGTTTATTGTACCCCAACGTCCAACCCAGGGATCTTTTGAGCCGGATATATAAGCACTAACTTCCTACCAGATTGTTAGTAAGTTACAACATGTAATAAGAAGGATAAGGAATTAATTACAGTATTGTCATCTTCTAAGGCAAGTCTAGGTGCGTCTCTCGTTTCTCTCTTGTCTCTCGGTCTTCTCGTTTGGAAAATAATATACAATGTTTTTGGTTTCAAAACCCGTAGTGAAGTCATGGTGTTAATTGAATAAATTGATCGTCCAATTCTGATTTTCCCAGAAATCATTACTGGGCTGTGATTGCACTCTATTGAGAACTGAAACCATTGGAGATGGGCATCTTCTCCATTATAATATGATTGACCGGAGCAATGACGCCATGCTTGAGGACAGGATTGGTAGGATATGGTCTGGTGTGTATTTTCAAACGGGATTTGCTAACAATCTGAGTGGCGTAGAAAGGACAAATGGTCTAAGATAGGGCCTTACAGCCTCTGGAAGACCAAATTTACAAGCGCTTACCAACAATTCCAACAAGCAGATTTGAAGTGGTTTAGCAGCCATCGCTGCGACCAGAATCTAGACTGTAGATAAGCGAGCGACTGTAAGAGGTCGGCCGGAACCACGCCATTGGTTGAGATTGCCATGCCAGGGAGGAAATTGAGTTTATGTACTTGCTGAATTGACATAGGGAATTTAAAGGCTTTTAAAAGCCACCGATTTGTAAACGCGTGTACTTTGATACTCGAGTTTGTTGTAGCCATCATTCAACTGTGTGTAGTTCGGGAAACACATGTATCAATTGAAATGCGTGCTTAGTTGTTCGCGACACTTATCTTTTTGAACAAAATACATAGTGGATGATTGGGGTGATGAATATTTCTTTACTGTTCCACTGTAACTTATGATCTTATGATGAGAGATGGGGACAAAAGAAGATGCTGCATTAAGCATATGAATTTGGCAATTGAGGCAGGAGCTACCTGTCCTCATTTCCAGCTGACCGTTCCATAATTCCGTCTCAAAACGTGATTTGACAAAGCAGAATGAATGAGAAGATGGACATCTAGAGTTAAAACGTAACGAGGGAAAATTGAGAGCAATTTATTGTTCATATTCTCTCAAGACTTGTAGCAGAGACGAGTAGCGGTTGCGAGAGATACTACCCTTTAGAAACTCTTGAATCCATTATTTGCCGTACGCATAGAGTCTTACTCGATATTTTCTCCCATACCCTTGCTCAGATACCTCTGAACCGACGATGATACTAGGTATATATCGTCGACATTACGTCAAATTGTCAAGCTTTCCGTTTGTGTGCTCTTCTGGAAAGTGGGATGGAAAATCTGATATGCACGATAATCATGGTGATGTTACACTGCATATGCGGGGATGCCAGCCACAAACTTCGCCTCAACGACTTTTCCAGCTTTGAACTGAGGCAGTGCATCATACATACATTCTTACAATTAATTGTACCGTAAGATTCGGTTTATTAAAAAATCTTTCCTCATTGAATATTCGCAAACTTTTAATTCCAAATCGTGGAATTCTAGAGCGAGAAGAGAGATTTACAAGCGCAATTGAATTGGCGACAGCTAGGAACCAATTCACAATGGCGGGCGCAGTAGATGATGGATGGACAATGGTGATTGGACAACCCGCCAGTGAAATTCGCGAGGAAAAGCAAATTGAAGAATGGGAGCGCTCGAAAGGAGGATGGTCTGGATTTGGTAAACATCCTCAAAACTGGACAGACCATAAGAAATTACACCTATCATCCGAAAAAGAATTAGGCTCTGGAAGCTATGGACTTGTGCAGCGCGTTACATATGGTGCCGTTACCATGGCCCGCAAACAGTGAGCATTGTCTCCAATACCCCAGTTCTATGACTCCGTAAGGCTGATTTGTATATCTCAGCGTGATACCTCGTGGTGGAATGACGGTCGAAAAGCTCCGGGAAGAAGCTAATGCCATGGAGGAATTGGCGCATAAACATATTTTGAAGCTGGTCGGCACATATACGTACAAGCGCAAAAATCTATATCTCCTTCTTTACCCGGCGGCAACATGCGATCTGAGCACTTTTCTCG
Source organism: Botryotinia convoluta (assembly GCA_004786275.1). Classification (NCBI taxonomy): domain Eukaryota; kingdom Fungi; phylum Ascomycota; class Leotiomycetes; order Helotiales; family Sclerotiniaceae; genus Botryotinia; species Botryotinia convoluta. The sequence goes on from PQXN01000258.1 coordinate 52,259, forward strand.
ATGATATAGATGGGATTCGTTCCGATACGTGTGCGGATAGAGATGATGCGATGAAACGGCTTTATGCCCTCGGACTCAAAGATATTGGAAAAATTGACGATCTGTGCATGTTGAGACGACCAATGCTCCCTTCGGATCATCCCACACATATTAAAAGGACGGAAACAGCGCTGGGATTTTTACAACAGCTTATGGGATGTGTTACAGAGGCATTGTTGTTTGTTCATGAAAAAGGTATTCGGCATCGGGACTTAAAGCCCAAGAATATTTTACTAAGTCCCGGTCGGGTATACCTTGCCGATTTCGGTATTGCGAGAGATGTCAAAGATTCGGACAATAGCATAACCTGTGGGAGATATGGTACTGCGTCTTGGATAGCTCCGGAGGTTTATGATGGGGAATATCATCACATGTCAAGTGCAGATGTCTTTTCCCTGGGTTGTATATTCCTCAATATTGCGACAGTATTATATGGAGATTCAATTGAATTAGCGACATTTGACGAAGTAATGAAGGAGAAGGAATGGCCAATGAAGTATAAGATGCTATCAAAACATCTAAATAAATTAAAGGACAAAGCAATTAGAGCAGCCTTAGCTGATGAAGAAGAGCCAAACTTCGACGCCAAAAATATACTTGGTCTGGTGGAGAAAATGTTGTTATATGAACCGGAACAACGACCTTCAGTAAAGGAAGTTAACGAACGGTTATGTGAACTTGGGGGCTTAGATCAAATCTATCATCTATCTTGCTGTCATAAAAAGAACGACGTCATGTCTCGATCAATAAGTGAGTCTCTTCCATCTATTCCCCAACCGAAACCCATTCTAATCATATGATCAGATACAAAAATGAGGACCATCTCCGAAAGCAGTCTATCATCAAAAAGCAGAATCTCTGAATTAGAAACCGAAAACATCACTCTTCGAGAACGCCTCGCAACTCTCCAAAACAAAGACCAAACCTACGAATTACGAATCGAACACGAACGCAACCACGCAAAGAAACAAAACGACGTCCTTAAAGAACGCTACGAAAAACAATTAAAAGCACAAACCGACGCCTTAATCCGCGCAGAAGAACGCATCAAAGCCCTCGAATCAAACAACCCCCACAAACGCCGACCATCCCACACCCGAGGCCGCGGTCGCAATGTCCCACACGGAACACCCCACCTAACCAACACCCTCAATATCAACAATCTCGCCTTCCACACCAACTCCAGCATCTCCATGCCACCCCCATCTCCATCCCCCTCCCAATACTCCAATCCAAACCCCAACCCCCCACCCCG
>PQXN01000259.1:0-53480 GCA_004786275.1 Botryotinia convoluta
TTAAGGTTTACTATTACCAACTTTCTAATGTACGCCGAGGCTCCGGCCCTTGGCGTCCCCGGGATTCACCCGGATGACTAATTGTGTCCTGCGGTGACACTCGTGGTAGACAGATGATTACAAATTGATATCTAACCAAATTACCTAGCAGTTTACATATGCACCCCCGGAACAATTATCTTCAATAAACAAAGTCTTTGGGGATTCATTACTGAGAGTATCAAATAGAGCAAATTTAAGAATTATCTATTCCAAAAGTAAACCAAACTTCATAGAAAAATCTATAGCCATCTACGCGCACCCAATTCAGAAGCACCGTGAAAGGATATAATGCGAACTAAACTACATAATACCTGACTTATGAATACATGTCAGCATCTTGGAAGTGTGTAAATGCGAACAGTTGACATGCAAACCACTTCAAAAATAAACGGGAAGCAATGACAAAACCACCTAGAAATAATGACATAGCAAAACAGTTCCATAAATGCATCAGTAAGAAGGAGGATTAATAGCGGGATTGCCATTAGCCTGCGCTCTTGCCATGTAATCGAACTTTTCAATGATATTCCGCAACGGACCCCATGAAGCATACCGCATATTATGTATAGGGATTCCTCTCGCAAGACCATAACGAATGAGATTAGACTTCGTTATCCTGCGACCAATATCAAAATCAATTTTGGGTTGCACACCGCGATACCATCTCGCGCGATCTCGACGGGACAGCTCTTCCACGACTCCATAATTGCAGTGCTTGGCAATGAGATTTTTGTATTGTGTAGATCCGCTTGTGTATCGAAAATTGTCGCTTTGCTCCGGCCACATGGGTGCTATGTATTGTCGACTTGGAGCGACAGCCAACTGGCCACGATGGAGCTCGAGAGCAATTTGACCCCTGCGATTAGCGATCATCTGAGCTTGAGTCATTCCAGCAGGAATATGTCTGAAGAAGTCTAGACGATACCCCATTACGATCATGAGACCATTGTGGCAGACCATTGCAGCACTGGTTTGCTCGACTATAACAGCTGCAGGTCCAGGAATCGGATTCTGAGCTGATACATTGGTTCGCATCATCCAATGTTTTAGGTTAAATTCGTTTCCACTTATTGAAGTACCTCCCATGTAGGATGAAAGGAAGTTCAAGATATGACCGATAAGCTTTTGTTCAGCTATATAGTGCCTTGGGAGTGGGGGAACGAGATCTGGCCCGGTAGATTGGAGCCCGTTGTAGTCATCCAAAAAATCGATGGTTTTCCGTTTAGGTGAAATTACTATCAGTGTGTGATGCCTTAATCCTGGTCCAAATCGATCATCTACCTGCTCGTAGTCAGGAAGTGAGCAATTATTTACTTAAAAGAGATTCTGAGAAAACGAAATAAGGAATGTGGGATTTTTATCTGACACTAGAATTTGTTAACTAATTACGAACCACTTGCATAAATATGTGAGATGCCTGAGCAGCTAGCGTTCTAGATCTTGCAGTTTCGTGAGAATGTAGCATCCTAGGAGTAACTCGAAAGAGACCGTTTAACATTCCCCCTTGAACCGCCATAAATAACCCTGATGTCTGTCATAGTCAGGTTGTCAGTGGCTGTTTACCGGGGAAAATTCTGGACTAGACGAGAAATGAGTAGTCGTAACCAAACCAGGAGAACAAGGAATGTATTTGAGGAAAGAGAAAGTAGGGCTTGGGATCAGGGAACAGACTCAGGTATGAATCATAGTAAAATATTGAAAAGGATTACGAACATTATAGACCGTCTGAGTAAGTACATCCTATGCGGCCGGGTTTCGGATGGTTTGTGCGGGATACATCCCTGGAGGTGGCATCCAAAGCTCTGCCCCGATAAATGCACAGTAGGGGATATCATTTACACCATTTGCTGGGCGAGGACAGAGGGAGTTCACTCTTTCACAAAGCAATCGAAGATATTTGTTTACTGCGTATGCTGTGGGTACCCACCATGGACCAGGGGAAATAGGATTCCCAGGTACTCCGGCGTATCCAGGCCCGCCCCAACCAGTCATGACCAGGACTTCATCTCGTGCAGTAACTCTCCCTCCCTGACCAAGATTATCCGGAGTGACTTGGACGCGGAGTGGTACATATGGTGGAGGAGGAACAGGTGGGTTGATAGCTGTATTGAGTTCCAATATCTCCGTGGCGGTCAATGGACTGAAGAGTCCTACTGGAGCCTGACGGAATGGCATATTAATCAGACAATACGATAGTTACGCTTGAAGTAAGATGCGGAATTTTGCCGACGAAGTTTAAAGCAAACACATTGGACGCGCAAAGTTGATTCATGATAGAATATCAAGGACAATGAATGTCGGTTCTCGTCAAAGAGTTCGTGTGACACATTGCCAGATTTAACAATGACTTGATCGAAAGGGGTTTACTTGAGTCTAAAGTGCCCGCATGTAGACCACCTTCGCGAATGAAATTCGGTATCAAAGGAAAATTCGGAGAGAATATTGGGTAATTGTTTAAATAACTATCAGAAGGGCCAAGGGTCTAGTATCAAGTGAGAACTGTGGTATCATATTATTCGCAGTAAGAACAGTATGAAAATGAGATCCAAATAGGAAGCAAATGGAGTCCAAGTCAAAACTTTTGAAATTGTACAAGACAGCGAAGTGCATCATTTTCAATTGCTCTTTACCATAAACTTCATGGCTCGCAGCTTGCTGAAGAGCGACGAACATGCTTGGAACGATCAAGGCATGGTATTCGACAACCACCGTGTTCGATAGCTGGTACTGTAAACTTGCTTTGATAGAAGGCCATATTATGAACTGAAATAAACGGTGAAAAGCTCATCTGGGCGTTGGTGTATGTTGTGTAGAGTAGTATGAGGACTGGTGAACTTTGGAAGATGAATTAATCAGTACTTCAACAAACACCTTCCTACTAATACTAGGTAGGTATACTGTAAGAAATTACAATTATGATGAAAAGATAGGAACGAGTGCGGCGAGGACTCAGGATATGGGAGCCCCTATCAATGAGACATTATATAGAGGGTGATACGTATACCTGGGGAGGTTTCCGATGTTGAAGCGAAAAGGATCATGGAATGGAATATATTAGTTATCACGTGAGAATAATTTAGTAACAACAGAATTAGATTGATATGAATTATGAAAAGGCAGTGCATCTGGAGAATATAACCTAGGTAGGCATGCTTCCGTGAACCTAGTGAACCTAGAACTACTATTTACTTCGTACTAGATTCGATGATTTCATACATCATCGGAAGGGATTGATAAGATAAAGGAACTTTTCGTTAGTTAGTGACTTGGGTATGAATGGAAAATAAAATCAATTGTCCGCAAAGAAAGTTATCGGGGAATATTCTCCGTCTGTATGAAATATATTAAAGGTGGAATCTAGTGGAACGGAAGTAGTATTAATCATGTACGACCACTCAAGTATTCCCTGTACTAAACCATCCGATTCATCAATTGGAAACAAGAGAAACCATCGAAATTGGGTCGTCTACGCAAGTTTGAGTCTAAATTGAGCGATTGGCTGTTTAAATATCCGGATTGAGCTCTGAAACAAATTCTAGAATATCCCATAATCAATGCTTTGACATATAACCGTTATTTACGCAGCAAGACGATGATCGGTCCCGAATACTGAACGAAATATCCGGATAGTCATTTAGAATCTTACTCTATTAAGCTTTCTAATCACCAACATCAAGCTTGTTAGCGACTTGGCATACATGGCGGATCTAAGGAGCAGCGTTAATTAAGGGGAAAATATCACATATCTGTTACAACACGAACGTACCAAGACCTGTCAAGCCTCTCAAGCCTCTCAAGCCTTTTCTAAGCTTTGCTTAAGCATTACACAAGCTTCATACAAGAGATCATATATATGAAAGCCAGGTCGGGTGTTCAATATCAAGATCTCTTGTGCGCAGCGTATGCGTAGATCTCAAGCGTTTGAGATTGGCGATGTTTAACGTCTGATGAACAGCCAGCACAGCCACCACCGATATTTCAAGTAAAGTAGCATTTCAATAAGTTACGCGTACGCTGTAAACATGGTGGTTCCCATCAGCGGTTGTTGGAAATCAGGGGTATATTATCAATCTAACCAATAATATAATACAATTTCTTTTGAGAATAAACAGAAAACCAAACCCCATACAAACAAACAATTAGACCCATGAACCCACCNNNNCCACCCCCCCCCCAAAAGTCCCCAAATGTGTATGTATGCAAGTGCATTAGATTCTTTACCCATTTCTCCACAACTTATATTAAAAACCGTTTTTTGGGAGCAACTTTACAATCAATTCAATTCTCCGAACAACCTCCTGTAATTTCCTCTATGTAAGCTCCAGCGGTAGCATACGAGAGTATATATCCGATGATATAGACCCTTGTATTGGACAATTTCTTCCATCGTGCTTCTGTATATAACTTCTCATTTCTCCGAGCTAAATCTTACCATCGAAGTATCATCACTCTTTACATTTACATTCTTTTCAATTTCATACCTTCCTTTTCGTTTTACTATTAAAACAATTACATTCGTTGAACATAAACTTGCCGGTCAAAATGCGTTCTGCGATCATCCTCGGAGGCTTGGCCTCAATTGTTCTCGCTTGCGACAACCCAGATACTGATGCTTGTGCCAATGCTTTCACTGTTTCCTCAGCTGCAGCTGGTCCTTTCTGTGCTACTTACACCCAAGCTGCAAACTCAGCTTCCACTGGTCTTCCCGCTTTCGCTACCGCATGCGCAAACAAGCCAAAGAAATTGTCTAGCGCATGCAGTTGTCTCCAAGTAGCAACCACCTTGGCTACTGTTGCCGTAAGTACTCCCTCCCAGAAGAAAATACTCGTGTCTTGATATTGGGGCTAATTCGTCATTAGAAGAGCACAAGTGCCGCTGCCGTCTCAGGCGTAGCTGCCTCAAGCGCCGCCGCCGCCCCAGTTGCTGCTAGCTCAGGTGCAGCAGCCGCCAGCTCATACGCTCGAAGCTCTTACGTCAAGTCTGTCACTGCCTCAGTCTCTGCTCTAGCTCACAAAGCAACAACTGGTGTTGTTGCCAGCACTTCTGTCCCAGCCGTTGTATCCGCTGCAGGTGCAAGTGCCGCAGCCATCACATCGGCACCAGCTGCCCCAGCTGGATGCACAGCTACAGCTTACGCTGATATTGCTGACATCATTGCTTCTTGCACAAACATTGTTTTGGACAACATCTCTGCTCCAGCAAGCTCCACCATCGATCTTCAAAAACTCCAAGACGGATCCACCGTTACCTTCTCCGGAACTACTTCATTCGGAACCACTGCCGATTCTGACTTCAACCCAATTGTTGTCAAGGGTACCGATATTACTATTACTGGAGCCGATGGACACGTTATTGATGGAAACGGAGCTGCATACTGGGATGGAAAGGGTTCTAACGGAGGAAGCGACAAGCCTGATCATTTCTTCGTCGTCAAGGATGTCGTCAACGGTGTTATCTCCAACCTCAACATCCAAAACTGGCCTACTCACTGCTTTGACATTACCGGTGCCCAAGGTCTTACCGTCTCTGGACTTACCCTCGACAACTCTGCTGGAGATGCTCCTAACTCTTCGTCTGGTGATGACCCAGCCGCTCACAACAGTGATGGATTCGATATCTCTGGTTCCGACTCCGTAACCCTCGAGAACTGTGTCGTCAAGAACCAAGATGATTGCGTTGCCGTCACATCTGGATCCAACATTCTCGTCACCGGAATGACCTGTTCAGGAGGCCACGGTCTCTCCATCGGATCCGTTGGAGGAAAGTCCAACAACACTGTTTCCGGCGTTACATTCTCTGATTCCACCATCACCAACAGTCAGAACGGATGCCGTATCAAGTCCAACGCTGACACCACTGGTACCATTGAGAACGTCACATACTCTAACATCAAGATGTCCAACATCAGTGATTACGGTATCGATGTCCAACAAGATTACTTGAACGGTGGAGCTACCGGTAAACCAACCAACGGTGTTACTATCTCCGGCATTACCTTCTCCAGTGTAACAGGTACTACCACTGACGATGCATACAACTACTACATCCTTTGCGGAAGTGATTCTTGCTCCGACTTCACATTTACCGATGTTAGCATTTCTGGAGGTGGAAAGACTTCCACTTGCAACTACCCATCTACTGGATGCCCAGCATAAATGATTGATTTGGAGGAGTGATGAACTTAGGCATGGAAAGCTCAAGCTTAAGTGAAAAGGAATTCTGGTGAGAAATCAGCTATTGATTGGCTGTAAAAACACAACATTTGTATATATATTTAGTTCTTGTATATCATTCGAGATTAATCTTTCTCTTAAATATTTAGATCTACTCGAAAATCGATTGATTCTACAAATTGAAGGATAAGTGCCCTGTCCGATATTGAGTGCAAAGCGAAGAAAAGTTAAAAATTGTTGTGCTACAAATCAGCATATATGACAAACCTTTATCAACCTATCAACAAAATTCCGGGCTCTGATGCCCACTGTAAGACATTTTGTTATCCATCCATAGAACAAAATACCGTCGATTAATAGATTCACTCAATACTGCCTATCCATCTATCTACTTCCTACCTTCGTACATCCTATTCCCCCAAAAATCAGCAAACAAAGCCGCTCCCAAAAAACCCATTTCCAATGCAAACAACCTCCAAAAAGATGCAAAAGAATAGAAATTTCTCAAACTAAAAATCCCTTCACCCTCCCTCCCTCTCCTTCCAAAAGAAAAAAGAAAATGTAACCACCACCCCAGAGCCCATCTCATTTCCAAATCAAACCCTAACTACCTCCTACATACACCCAGCAGTCAAAAAACAGTCAAAAGTCATGTGACCTACGCAGGGATCGAACCTGCAATCTCTTGATTCGTAGTCAAGCGCCTTGCCATTGGGCCAGCAGGCCAGTTTATGATGAACTATTTTTGATACAGGTGAACGTGATATCTAATAATATAATGAATTTTTTTATGTGTGCGTCAAAATAGTGGGGTAATTTCCTTCGATCAAGCGATTTGATAGATAGGTGGGGTGCGTTGGGTTTTGGATTAGAATTTTCAAAGATCCGGGTTTATCCGAGTTTATTCCTTCATTTTCAAAATTTGACGTTTTCATGATTGGAACTATTCTCACAATTTCGAATGATGATCTGGCTAATCATTTTCTGATGTCTGACACCTGTCATAGTAATGGTTTGTGTATCAATATCTAGGTAGTCATAGATTAGAATAATTCCTTGTTGCGTTCCTCGATGATAATCACATGGCTTGGGTATTTCTGTGTTAAATGTAAATAGAGGAATCTTTCTTTTGAGGAGAGTATTGGTTGTCAACAACTACAAGAATCGACTCAAAGATTCAATCATCATAATCATCACGATTTTTGCAAGCAGTTGATATATGAGTCCATGAGTGCCTCCGAGAAATAAGTCGCAATTTGCATGCATGCTATCACATATCAAAAATCCATACATACACATCATATTTCACGAGGCACATGCAAAGCTTTTGATATCCTCGACATAGCCTTAATTGTTTTTATTGGCAATAATGCACTGAAATAAGTATAAATGAATGTGTTTCCTGTCAATCTACGAAAGCAGGATAGAACGAAAGATCTTTCTCAACCAGAGCTTCGATAAGCATCTTATGCAGCAAGCTGAACATCAAGTCTCTTGAATCCACCCTTGTCAGCAACTTCCTGTTGCAAAACAACCATTCTCTTCTGGTCACCAGTCGGATCAGCCGAATCGCCTTCAAGCTTCCATTCGAGGAATTCGTTGGTGTAGTTGGGACTGAAATCTTCATTCAAAACACCAAGACGTTTACCATACTTGGTGACCTTTTCCCAATCACGTCGAACATTCTTGAGATCTTTCGAGAAATATGCGTAAGAACGCTCAAAGATCTTACGGTTGACAGGAGAAGCCATTTCAGGTTTGATATCAATGTATGTCTTATAAGCGTCGGATGGAGAACCAAGAACGTGGTCAGTTGCTCGTTTGACGGCCTTCATGAATCTTCGGATATTCTCTGGATTTTGTGCAATGAATGCATCATTTGCTGTCGTAAATTAGCTAGATACTCCAAGTGTTTGGACTGGAGAACGCACCAATATACAAAATGGAGCAGAAGCAACAACACCCAAGCTCAGCAAGCTCATCAATACGGAGCATTTGAACATCGGAGCGGGGGCGACCTTGATTTGCGAGCCACTCTTGAAGTTCGACCATTTGTACGTTTTCCAATCCGATGCCGGCATGGATAGTTCCCTCGATGATAGCCTTTGAGACATTCATGCCGCAACGAACAGCTTCATAATCAGTTGGCTCCATTCCATAGTGCTTGGTCAACTCATCGATTTGGATCTATGATCGAGGATTGTTAGATTGTTATAGCGACTTGAGTATTCAATGCATACTTTTCCAAATTCTCCAACATATCCAATCTTCTTTCCTTTGAGACTGCGAAAGTCGGTGGTAATCCCACTATCCTTGAGATAGACCACTCCGGTGAATGGCTCATCAAGCAAGGAGCCGATCGAGGTAACGGGGAAGTCCCGAGCTTTAGCGGCAAGAGTATGGATCATGGCTTTGAAACCCATATCGACTTTTCCGGAGCCGATGATTTCGGTAACATCTGGTTTACTCAATCAGCTACCACTCATACGAAATAATTCGAGTCTTTGATTGCTAACCACTGGGATCATTAGGCTCAAGAAGAGCTACCTTGATTCCTTCATCGGCGAAGTATCCAAGCTTTTGGGCAAGATAGACAGGTGCATGATATGGCGTTGCGTGCCTATTGAAAAATAACTGTTAGATTTCTCCTTTGCTTCAAATGAGCTCTTCCAATCACTTGAAGCTACAATTTGATTTATGTAGCCTACCAGTTCATCAAGAATGTGATTTTATCAGTCGACATTCTGTTGATCAGGTAGCTAATAAATGGTTAGAAGACTCATATGGGGGAGGAGGGGGAAGCATGTCCTTTCGCTAGAATTATCTAGATCAAGTTCATATGTACGGTATAATCTCAGATCCAAACTCTATCCTTTGCTGACTTAAAGTCATAGATGGACAGAATTTGGAACACCCGCCATGCCTTTGTTACACGTTACCTTGATCTGAGGATGATTCATAGCGTGAGAGAGCCACGCTTCGGTTCTTATCGAACATACTGAATCGATTTGGGACGAGTAGAATAATTGAGAGTTGAAGTGACTAGAGGTGATGTTGAAAGTTTTGAAATGTGAGTGTTGAGAGAAAGCAAAGAAGAGAAAGCAAGGAAAGATAGAGGGGTAACTCCATTATAAGGCACAGCTTGTGGTCAGCTTCGGTCTTAGTGCGGGGTAAAATCAACGTGCACCCACCATGATGCAGTAGCCAAGATGATCTATTGATCCCAACAAAATCAGGTCCTACCAATGAGAAGCCCAAGGTATGACTAAATTCAATTAAAAATGCAAATCGAGAACATTTTGCCGGTTAAATGGATTGTCGTCACCATACATAAGGAAGGTAACTCCAAACATGAATTGTGAACGGCGTCCCGAGTACACATCATAAACCCAAATCTGGTCTCGTTTACACGTGGTGCAGGCATTTGGTGTTAATGCCTACATGTGGTTCTCGCAGTGTTTTTGCTCTAAGTCTAGGTCCGCCACTTGAAGCATTTCCCAGGTTTTGGCGAAAGAGAGATGTAGATAGGTCAGCGCCTGTATCTGATCTTCTGTTGACATGACCATGGGATTGGCCGCAGAAATCCAAATCATTGGAGGTGGATTGTGCAAGCGGATATACAGCCGAGCGGATCATATTCATGTCTCCTCGTAATGCAGTTCCCTTGATAGGGCCAGGCTCTGTCTTTCCTCGCCACCGATCATCGTGATGTTGATAACGGGGCGGGATCTTTACAAAATTAGGCAACTGCTCTTGAAACAACTTCAAATGTTGGCATTTCTAGCTCATGCAGTAAGCTTTATTGGAGGAAGAAAGTTGAGGTTTTCTGAAGTTGGACAATAGCCTTCTGAAAACAAGCGCGTCACCAGATTTATATCATCGAAATAAACTGCTGCGCTCAAGAAATTTAAGCCTGGATTCGATGCTTCATTTTCGCGGTAAAACCTCCATCCTCTCCATTCATCACGGGTGTCCGGAAAATATGCCACCCGCTCCGGTGCGAGCCAGCATAGTGAGTTGACTGTCGATTCATAATCAGCTGCCGTCTCACGGAAAAAAGTTTCGGCCACTTGCCGTATGTCATCGAAGCGTCCCACTTCCGGATCTGTCTCATTTTGAACCCGATATACAAGATACGATTGCCAAATTCTGTTGGCACCATGGCTTTTTCGGATGTATCAAAGCTTCATAAACTCAAGGTAGCGGAATTTATCGTAGAATGCAAAGTCATGGAGTAGCCTCGACTCAAAGAGAGCAGGATGCAGGTGGTTGTAGAACTGTTCTAGTCATCATAAGCGAGTCCTGGCGGAAGTAGGGAATAAACCATACTGCAAACGAGCTTCAATCTGAGAGCTCTAGTGACCCCACGTGAGAGGACGGCATGAAGCAGGCACTTGTGAAAAAGGTCAAGTGGAACATCGAGAAGATTCATTTCTCCTGTGATGGACTTACATAAAACGGTGGCACTGTTTCTTTTATGGTGCATTTTGCGAGAAATAGGATCTGTAGTAGCGTTATGGCAAGAGAGGAGTTAGATCAGTTATCATAGCCATGAAGAACGAGCAAAGAACTGCGTGGGGCAATAACACCCACGCCGCTGACGGCGTACTTTCTCTCATTTTAAAGGACTGAAATAGTATCAAATATTCGCAACTGTTCATAACATTAAAGACTAAAATCAGTACCTTCAACTGGTCTCATTTCATAACAAATCTCATGCCTATCATTAATGATCGACGAATCGCAACGAAAAAAACCTGGCATTTTGAAATCGACGAACAACTTGGAAATTATGCCAAATTACAAAATCGGCCCCACGAGCTACAAATATGGGATGAAGAGACTAACAGTGTCTGAATTCTCACCAGCTACAACTAATTTCAATGCGAAGGAATACTTCAAAATGATATCTGCAGACAAAACATCAAGCAACAGCAATCTTGTTGCATACAAAGATGGAGTCGCAGTCAAATTTTTGACTATCACATTGTAGAGGATTCGAGGAATGCAAGTGTCGATGTGAGCTCTTGATTTCGTTCTAGTATTGAGAAAATGCTATTACGGGTGTCTAGGAACTATGTATAAATGCAATATAATGGGTGCATCTCTAGTCTCTGAATATGTCAGTCCACCGAATCGATTCTACTTATCATCTTCGTCTTGATCTATTTCACTCATTCAGACTCAAATACGTCTAATGATTGAACCTCATTCAACAATCTACCCTCACCACCCCCATTTGGATATTCAATTTGAATCACAAATTCTCTACTCCCCTCATGGGGCATCCTTATATCTTTACACACAATGCCTTAGTCCGTCTTGGAAGCTGCAACGGTGGCCATCTTAGGACTCACTGATGTCTTTGCTGCTCCAATTGCTGTCACCAAGAAAAACACGGCGATTTTGGCTCTGGCGCAGCTTTGATTTATGACGTAGCAGGGGACAGTACGCAACCTGATCTTACGGTCCATGTCAAGTAGATGTGGTTGGTGTAGAGTTGCTGATCATTCATACCGCAGTCTAACAATAACGGTTCTTGAACAACGAAGTCCTGATGTGATGAGTGTATTCTTTTTGCTAAGTAATTTGAATCTCAAAGTTAGACAAATCTGGTGGCTTGCCTCTTCTCGCGTAGTAAAATGCCTAGAACAATGCACCTTGTTATTTAATTCATTTTTAAGAGGGGGGAGATCGTGTTTCTGGCTTTCTCTGGCACAATCTCCATGTATTGATATCTTGCTATACTTGCATCTCATCTTCCAATACAAAGTTTGAGCTAGCACGTCATTTGCAAAAGAAAATCTCGCAAATTTTCTTTAGTAAGTGACCGAGGCCTAAAACTGATCCATGAATGAGACTTTAGTGTAGCAAACAGAATAGTGCTATAAAGATTTGACTGATTATTTTCAGACCGGACCTCATAATGTTTCAAATACTTCGGTAGTGTAATAATTAGGAAAAGCTTACTCTCGCTTCATAATGCGCAATGAGGTGATAACTCCAAGGAAACCTCTGGTCTTGTCTTACTGTAGGTTTAGTTCCAGATTTAGGAATCCCAGCACGGTCTGGAATTCTGTGTTGAGTATCAACACATAAAGTTAAACACTTTCCAGTTTATTCAATTTCATAATAAAAGTTAGGATCAAAAACTAGAATCGCGTATTGAGCAACGCAACGCGTATTCATTCAACCGTTACAGATACTTAGCGTTGTCCCTATACCAGGAGCGCGGAAATCGAATTCATTTAGCCTAAATGGTTGATTCGTACTTCAAGGTACAACACTGTCGATTGTTGTAGGATATACACTTTTTCGAGCAAATTCCACTAACAGAGTAACCACAGGGAACCAAAAAGAAATTAATCTTGAAGTAAAAAGTCGCGTTTTCCTGGTTTGTGAATATGATTCGACTTCCCTTTTGGACTTCACATAGGGATAACTTGGCTTGCAATGGATTCTCCTTGTGCAAGAGAGCCAGTCTCGACGTGTGCCCTCCGGCCTATGTTCAGAATATTTTGTGAAACAAGCTAGAAATTTGTTGCCCTAACTGATGAGTGATGTACCAAATGAATATTGTCGTAAAATGCACAAAAAGGCGGCACACTGGTGCCTTTTGTGGAACGAAATAAAACTCGAACAGAACCATGTGGACAACCAATTTTTTGACACAACAATCCATCGTGTAAATTATAAATCGATTAATCCCAAGCTTAGAAATCCTCCTATCTATAGGAATTGTCCATGGTATATACAAAGCAAAACCCGCAAATCCCTCTCTTGATATCCATCGTTCGTATTCCAAAATCAGAGATGGGAATGTAGTCGAAGCCGAGTTCAAAAACCGGAAGTAACGCCAGGAATGTAACGATGTGGTCAAACAATTGAATGATCCACCAGTCGGAGAATAACGAATGCGGCTGTAGCAATAACGGTAATGGTACGACGACCCAAAGGGGGTTAAATATGTGTAGTTGTGTAATAATACTGGTAGTATTCATTCGGTACCTGCCGGTGGAACATCTCCATCTTTTGTAACAATTACATAGTCAGCAATGGTCCTATCCCCATCAACGAGTTCGTATTCACCTTCGCTAGCACCTGGGGTAGGTGGTAGAGCTCCTGGAATATTTGATGCTAGAGCTGTTGTGTATGATTGTTCTGGCTTTGGGGCAGCTGGCCTGGATGCGAGACTCTCCCCGCTTATTCCAACACCCCGCGATGCGATATTGTTTTCAAATTTTGGTTCTAAAGGGCTTATAGGACCGTCTGTAGACTGTTGTTGGGAAACTGATTTCCCTGGTGAGAAGCTTCCGGGGCCTGCTGCTGCTTGTTTGGCCTTTAGTCTTTCCTCGGTGGCTTTAAGTCTGGCTTCGAGTTCTTCGAGTTCGGATGTTTTTGTAGATATTTCATTCTTCCTGATAGATAAAAATATGATCTTAGTATTGTGTTGTTGAAAATAGTGTTGTTGGAAAGAATGCAAGAATTATGAGGCCATACTTCTCAGAAACTATAGCGTCGAGGTCCTCGCTGCTGTCAAGCTTGAACAAATCATCCAATGCGAGAGCGAATGATCGTGCCATTTGACTAAATACCTATTAGTCTCATACCACAGCTTCCAAATCCATCAAACCTACGATTGTGGCCTGCCAGTTGGCACAAATTGACTATCGAGTTCGGCGTCGGACATGATTGATTGTGAAGTTAAAGTATCTCGAGCTATCTGGATATAGGGCTGTAGCTTAAAAAGTACCCCGTAATTGAGATCTTCGGGTACGCAGGACCAGATTGAAAGTTGGAGGTTGGGTATGGAATGTTCTTAGAATGGTAGATGGAAAAATCGTCTTGTTATGATAAGAGTTGGATGATTTCTGGAAAAGTAGAAAATCTTAAGATTAACAGATTCCGACTTCTTCTTGTATGTGTTAATGAATCGTAATAAGTTTGATGCGGATCTCTTGATGCGGATCCTCTGCTTTCATAGATTGGAGGTTGGCACCTCAAAGAGAAATAATAGGGGCTGCTAGACTAGTGTCATGTGAAATTAATGGAGAAGCTTTTGGTTCGTTCTTTCCATCAGCTGGGGGTTACAAATGACGAGGAGTGGATGTATATATGATCAAAATTCAGGAACAATCTTAAGGGCTTTTGGTTCATGACATTTTAATCAAAATATGAAAACGTCTAACGAGGTGAAGTTGTCTCGAATGAGAGTGGTAGGGGGAATAGTCAAGTGGAATGTGAGGAATGAATGCGTATGAATCCTGTCAACTAAAGCCACTCAAGTAAATATAGATCTATGAAAATAGAATAATCAGACCAGCTCTATGCTGGTAAATTGATGTATTGAAAAATTAGCAGTAGCTAGATAACATTCAGATATTTGGCATGAAGATCATCATTAAGCAATACCCAAATTGGCAAAGGTAAGGTTTCCTATGAGGGGCAATATTCCTAGAAGGTTTTATCGGCTCATGAAGCAGATGAAAAGCAAGTTTGTAAAGCATTGATGTGGCTATCAACAACGCATAAAGGTATGTCTTCGGGAAAAGGATAAATGGATGAGTAGGATACTGGACATAAATAGGGCATAGATTGAAAGTATATTTGAATAAGATGACAGGATACCTTTTCAATGCCATGCACACATTAGAACACCCTATTCTCCATTTCTTAAAGAGTTTAGACGACCGACCCCTTTAATGCTAATAAGAAGCGACAATTTCAACTTGGGTAAGTATTCTGTTGAAAATACAAAAACTAATAAGAGGATGTAGGTAGTCTTCTTGAGATTTAGCAGACTTGGGTAGGTAGGTAGATAGGTAGGTATCGGTACTCGAAAACTTTATAGTTTACCCCAACTACGTTCATCGTCATAGATACCGGTAGATAATAGATCGATGGTAACTCTTACTGTCAACTCATAGCGGTAGATAACTCTACCCGTCATAAACTGATGAGTGTCTGGGTGAATAGCTGAACGATCTACAGCGCTGTTTTAGGTTTATGGGAAGGGTAAAATCCTTGACACTGATGACAATGCTGAACTCAGTATGCTGTATATGCGAAGTAAATATAGTGTGGGAGTGTAGCTGGCTTGACTGTGAAAAGACTCGCGAGCTAGAAAGAAAAAATTCATCAAATCACTATGTCTATGTAATACATACTCCGTGGGTAGGTATGTAATCTTACATACATAACTTCATATGTCTACACTGTGCATCGCACCTTTCGAATTATTGGAATGCTTCACCGACGAGTCCCAACAGGAAAATCCCAAAGAACTGGGGGATCTTCAAATATACTTAGGTAGCCGACCAAAGGCTGGCTTTAAATTCCGAGTCCATTTCCATTTCCATTTCCATTGGATCTGATTTTGTTTTATTTTGTTTTTTATTTTGATGGAGACACGTGACCCCTCTCTAAAAAATTTGGGCTAGGAAGCTACCTAGTAGGTATTGTTATGTTCAGAACAGAACATGCGATTGTGAAATGGTATGAATAACCTCATACTCATAAATTTGATCATAAATCAATCAATTGTTGTCCCCATCAACCACGACCAAAATTTCTATCAGTCGCGATCAATTATAACTCTTGATAAAGACTTAATCCTTCAGTAGGTTTTCGCATCGATTACATCGCTTTAAATGCATCATTAATTATTTGAAAAAGGTTGTCTTGATACTCTGAACCTTTTATCAATTTAATCGCGAATTTGATCCACCTAACTTTCCTCTTCTTCGTCGTGGCTCCTCTTCACCCTCCCAAAAGTCGTGGAAATCCCCTCGAAAGCTGGCGAGGAGGATACCGTGGCATGAATACTACTACAGCCTATACGCCTCTTGAATGTTTATTGTTATTTCAATCTTTAGTCGCATATGGCACCGATCCAAACTCATTTACTCAAATTTCTCAACTTTTGACCAATAATTCCCTGGTTAAGGATGGGGAAACATACGATGCTGGAAGACTAAGTGCTGATTTATTGGGGGATTTATATTTACGACTTCTGCGAGAGGAATTGAAGAATGATGCAGAGCAAGATGTGCAAGAAGAAGCTGGACCGTCGCCGTCCAAAAAACGAAAACTCTCAAGTCCACATTTGCCAACTATCAAGGATGCCCAACCTTATCGAGAAAAATTGCCAATTTTAGTGGAGAGGTTATATGAGCGGTACAAAGATTATATGGTGCGGGCGATCAGGGAAGATGAGGAAAACTACCGAGCTGTTCAACGAGATATTGCGGCAATTGAGAGAGGAGATTGGGATGAGAGAATATTGAGAGAAGAACGGGCGGTCACGGAACAGAATGGACACAAACAAGTTGCGGATGCTGGCATGAAGCCGAATGGGACCACTAGCAATGTTCCTATCACAGAGGAAGGTATATCGAAGGAATCCAAACCTTTGGATAGCAGACTACATGATCCACGGCCGACAGAACCTAGGCGTCTGGAGCCCCAGCTGCCACAAATCAAGTCATTTGAGATAGCTATTCCTCAATCATTACCTCAAAATGTAAGAGAACAATCAAGAACAAAAGCATCTCCATCTCCCGGTCCATCTCCAAGAACCGAAGGTCGACCAGAAGGTTTGGCTATTAGTGATGTTTTAAACACTCAAAATTCCACCCCCGTTCTTCCCCCCAAAAATGTCACGGAACAACAGCCTCGAAATGGTATGCAACATGGGGTACCACCAATGGCTCATCAAAGATCTGGCAGTCATGGCCCACATGGTCCATCTCCATTACAAACTCAGGCTCATTCGCCACAACTTGGTCCTCCTCCTTTGCAATGGGAACCACCATTTCACCCCGGGGGTCCCAATCCTCCACAGTTCCACAACCCTCAACCTGGATCGCCGCATCCATCTCCACACTCCCAGTTCTACCCCCCACCGTTCCCTTCATACCCTCCTCATTCGTACCCGCCCCCTAACCATCGAAATTCCCTACCAAGTCCACATTTACCTCCGCCCCATCATTCTGTACCATCATCTCCACTGAACCCACAATATCAACAAGGCGTTCTCTTACCACCCCCTCATACAATGGGTAGACCTCCAAGTACTACTGGCACGCAACTAGATGCGTTAGCGGACGTTGCTGGGCAGCAATATCGTGCGAATTCTGGGTCTCCTATGGCTCAGCAAGGACCTTTGCCTCCAGGGTCTATGCCACAAATTTCACCTCACATGCCATACACACATTCATTCCCACCTCCACCTCCACAAAGACCTCTCTCCTCGACTGGCCATCCTCCTCCACAATGGATCCCTCCCTTCCAATCACCACCATACCCACTACCATATCAGCTTAATGGACCTCCAAATGCACGACCGCCATTTCCCCGACCAGAACTTGTTGCTCCGGAGAACAGGCAATATAATTCACCTTATAATGCAAATCAAAGTCCACGGCCTTCTCTACCCATTAATAATTCAGTGCAGCCAAGACCGCAACTATCGCAGCCTCATACTCCGTTGTCTCAAGCACATCAGACATTCATGACTGGAAGTGGCACTAAATGGACACCAAGACCATCCGGCGCTACTCCACGATTACCTAGGGAGCCTTCTCGTCCACAAGCCGAAGCTCTTAGTCCTATATTAAAACCTAAAGTATTACCTCAATCAGTAGAAAAGTCTCCACAAAAGAAATATCGGCCAGAGCAGGATCCTGTAAAACCGGGCAACACCAATACACCGAACACGTTACGCAAGCGAGCTGGCAGTATAACCTCAACTCCCACTATTGGCCCATTTAGAAGAAGTCAGTCGGTACAATCACATGCTGACGAACTCTCTCTGGATAACGAAGGTTCTGGTCTTCACTTCAAACAAGAAGTCGCAACACCCCGTGGCGTTGGTGATGTAGCCGATATAGCGACTGATGAAAGTACAAGTCGACAATCCAAAATCCCACAATCACCTCGTCAAGCAATGAAACGAAAACGTCTTGATAGTCCCGAACTTAGGGAACCCCGTGGTCCACCCCTGTTCGTTTTATGGACTCGTGCATTTCCAAAGATTAGTGTATCTGCCTTGGAATCAATTAGTGGTCATCGGAACGCGAGCACATTTGCAAATCCCGTCAAGGAGAGAGATGCTCCTGGTTATAAAGATCTCATTCTTCGTCCACAAGATCTCAAATCTATTCGAACGGCTATCACGGCTGGACATAAAGCTGCGGCGGCTGCAGCTGCTGCTCTGGCTACACCAGATGATCAAGGCCAATCGAGTGCATGGCTGCCTATCGCTGAAGATCTCATTCCTCCAAAAGGCATAATAAATTATGCTCAATTTGAAAAAGAATTGATGCGTATGTTTGCCAATGCTATTATGTTTAATCCCGACCCTGATCGTGGATTTGGTAAAGCATTTGAGAATAAAAGGAAAGAGTCTGAGAGGGGAGCGGTGTATGAAATTGATGAAAATTCATTGGTGAAGGATACAAGAGCTATGTTCATGGATGTCGAAAAAGATATTGGAGCACTGAGAAGTGCAGAGAGGAGAAGCGAAGAAGCTGCAGAAAGAGAAGCTCTTGGTGGACCTTGGGGTATTAGACATACAAATAGTCATGCTGCACCTGATGATGATGATGACGATGATGAAGTTGACGAGCTAGCAGGGGATGGGGATGGCGTTGTAGGGAACGGAAGTGGCACGATAAAAAGAAGAAGAAAAGCATGAGGTAGTGACTTCGCTTTGTAGTGTTAGTCGTCCCTCAAGGGAGATGTAAATATTATTGTGCTATGAGACATACGTTAATAATGAAAATGAGAGATATTCTCATCGAATATACTGGTTTCTGAGTTCATTCGCTAGTGATATGGTGATACTGTGATTAATGACGATGCATTTATGATCGAGGAGAATTCGAAGGACTAAGAAAGTGTCATCTCACATTAAGCTATGAAACCACGCGTAGAGATAGGATATGGGTTGCATGGGTCAACTATTGATGGGAATCTATAGACTTTTCCTAACAGCATGGAATGATTTCTAGAAACCTCACTGGAGCCCCCAATAAAGGAACTCATGGGGAGTAAAATATAGAAGACTTACTTAAGTTTTCGCTTTATATAGATGAGATTGATGGATATGACGAGCTTCAATAATGAAATTTGACGAATTTATGTTTCAGGAATCAGTAATATCTGTTGCGGAATTGAGAAGCGGGGAATAAGGAATATCAGAGATGCGGGCATGTCAATTGCTTGACAAATCAGGGGAAGAAGTATCAGAAGAGGAAAGATGAGGTCTTTCTCTTTGGGGTCAGTTACTGTATCTATGCTCCACCTAGCCATTTGACATACTAGACATGTATTTCGCTGAATATTGATGAGATAATGGCCTTGTAGGATTTGATTAACGACCTATCGTTTGAGAATGGGAGTTATTCACGTATTGCCAAGTCCTTGCTCATCTGGCTGATATCACTCAAATGACACACAGGATTCTTCGTCAACAACGGAAAGGGATACCTTCTCAGCTCAGCATTGGAAGCCCTCGCACATTCAAAATTCGAGACTCAAAGGGTAGTCTGTCATTACATTTGCCATTATACTATGGTTGACAGAATTAAAGACACAGAACATGTGGACTGCATCGATGTTTTGAAATCGGCAGCCATCAACGAGAATTGCAAAGTACTCTCAACTTGGAAAGATTTCGAAGCAGCTGTTACGCTGGAAGTCTCAAAATTTTGTAGGTAGGCCGCTGCTACATGAATACCACCGAAAGTGAAACTAGCAGGAGTATTGTGGTATCTATAAAAAAATGTTTGAGTACCTAGGTATAAACAATTCGCCTCGCGAAATTTGTTCGCGCCTCTTGACCCTCAATTCCATGAACCAACGCCTCCAATACGTGAACTAAACGACCAAGATCTTTTCAATTTAACCATATGTACTGCGAAGCATCTGGGGAGCAATCCTGTAAATCTATACACTCGATAGTTGGAATTGCACCCTCTCCGCACCCCTAAAAACAAAAAAAGAGAGCATGGAAACTTAGCTTTCCTCGGGCGATTCATGAAGTACAGAAAGCATAGAGCTCATGGAACTGACGTCACTACTATAGTAAGACCTAGTAACAATTAGCAATCTCTTACACGCAAGTATACCACCAAAATCTAAGTAAAACCCACCTATCGTCATCTCTACGGAACATCCTGCTATCTGGACTAGTCGCATAATCTCCATTTGCATCTCTTTCCCTATACCTTCCTTCATATCCATGTTCGTTCTCAATATCTCTCATTTCCCTTTCCATATACTCATTGTCACCTTCCAGCTCGCTTATATCCTTCTCCAGATCGCGTAGTTCCTCGGTATCACGATATCTTAAATAGTCTGCCTCAGTCATTACTTTCATCTGTGGTATCGAATCTGATGTGAGATGTTTTCGTTCTTCAGAGTCAGAATTTCGGCTCCGGCTGTGACAAAGTTCTTTTTCTCTGTGAATTGTGTCGCGCGAGTCGGATCGTCCACGTTGGTTACTGTAGTCACTACCTGAAGAATGGATTAGTATGCACTTTTCCAGGGGAATGGTGCAGGAACTCGTCACTTACCAGATTCGCCGGAAATCATGGAACCAATTTCTTTCCCCTCAAATTCCTCCTCAAACTTACTTGACCAGCAACCCATATTTTTAGGTATCCTATAATACCTAGGTATGTAAGAGTCTTTAAATCTTGGGTTCCAAAAATATACAGTGTTGTGTCAGCAACGTGAATAAGAGAATCAAGCACCGGGCTTCAACTAAAGAGTCAAACATCTTCATGAGAAGCGGCATGAGAGATGTAGATATCACCAACATCATTGGGAAAAGGCTGACGCGGTTCAATTTGGGTCGAGACCTTAATCATGTTTGTTCATGATGTTGGATGTTGGGTTAATCGCAGTGTGGCGATGTGAACAAACGCTGGCCATTGTCACGACCTAATTCACCAAGATGTGTTCATTGTTATTCATTAGACCTTTATATGGTAAAGAAATGAATATTGATGGACGAGGTTATTGGAGTTATACATCTATCTATATGTCATAACAAGCTTTCGGAATAATTTGTAAAATCGTCCCAAGATGTTGGTTAAGATGTACGAACTTTGGAGCTCGAGGATAAGGATAATGATAAGGATGTTGTCGGGGTCTAGATTTGAATTTTAGCGTTTAGGTAAGTCGTTTTACAGGTGCCTCGAGAATGGACGGGCCCCTGAAACGCGCTAAAACTTGCCGATCAAAAGCCTACAATGCAAAACATTCATTTTTCACCGTTTGACTAACATCCTGTTCCAGCTTTCCAGAGTTTTCCCGTTCAACAATGTGGTCAAGGAGGAACGCATAAGAGCGAAATGATGAGCAAAGACATTGAATTTCCTTAAAGGAATCTAGATTTGCCGCTTCAAGTTTGTCAAGCCACATCGATGCATCCTTGA
The DNA here is from genome assembly GCA_004786275.1 of Botryotinia convoluta. Taxonomy (NCBI): domain Eukaryota; kingdom Fungi; phylum Ascomycota; class Leotiomycetes; order Helotiales; family Sclerotiniaceae; genus Botryotinia; species Botryotinia convoluta. Next base: position 21,662 of record PQXN01000259.1, read on the forward strand.
ATATAGAACCCGCGCGGCGACCAAGCGCGATGAAGAAATTGGGCTGGACGCGCATGTTATTGTCTGCAGAACTATTACTGTCGCGCTCTAGATCTTCCTAGATCTAGAATTTAAATCATTCTCAAGATCTGTGCAGCTTGTCAAACATATGACAGCACGGTTTATACTTTTTGAAGGTGTTGAGCAAAGGCTTTTTTATCGTCATCCGTGGTAGTTGCGCACATTTGCGCGAGTTTGTCACTTATACTAGAGATGATAGTGGAGTTTAATCTCTTGGCAAGCTCTCCGTCCTCTTCTCAAATTTCTTTTCATTGGTAGTTGCAGCCCATGATGAATATTGTGGGGATTGTTTCCGATGAAAGTTTCATCTGGACTGATAATGTGCATTTGGTGATTTGAGTCAGTTTGGTAGTGGTGAGCTCAAACTTGCTCATTGCAATTGGCTGATGTCTTGGCAATGGGTTGATAATTGAAGGCTTCCTATTTCTCGAGCTCGATCATTTACTTTTGATATTCGACTTCATTGCTGGCAATCTATCTTCCTTTTTGTAATACCGACATCTAACAGACATAATGGAGGTCATTGAAGCTCGCCATATCCAAATGGCGGATAATACGTCAACCATGGAACCACATTGGGGATATGTTGCTCGTGTATTGCCATGTACGAATGATGCTGGTTCATGTGAATATCTGGATGCTGTTTATGTAAGTCATTATGCCAGTTGTACTGCTTTCAGAACTCTATTATATGCCGCTTCCGACAGACTATCTTTCATCCCTTCTGGTAATACGACCAATATCCGTCATTTTGACACTGACATCCTCTAGCATACACACGATATATCTATGCTCTACACTTTTATCTTATGGGCAGTTATAGGTGGCATTCTGGTTATACTCACTACTCTACATTTCATAAAACCTTCAGGGCAAGCTTCTACCAAAGCTAGAGACTCAGAGATACAAAGTAGCGCGGGCAATTCATCCTGGTACTATCGTGCATGGCGTGGAACAACGGCTGCTTTCCGACGATATCTCCTTCCAGAAAGCTTTATCAAATTCTTTGGACATGTAACCAGGCTGCAGGTTTTGATACTAGCAATCATGCTAGGTTACTTACTCATTTTTACGTGAGTATTGCGCCCTCTTGAGAAGTTTTGTACAGTAATAATAATGTTCGACAGATTTGTTGGAGAGACCTACAAAAGATGGATAACTCCTGTCAAAAAGTCGACTCTGTTCAATACCCGATCTGGTCTCGGTGGTTTCTCCGACCGTTTAGGAGCATTCGCGTATGCATTAACACCATTTACGGTACTTCTTAGTACTCGGGAATCAGCTTTAAGTCTCGCGACCGGAATTCCTTATCAATCGTTCAACTTCTTACATCGCTGGATCGGACGTGTTATTTTCATTCAATCCGCTGTACATACGTTTGGCTGGACACTTATCGAAGCACGTTTATACCAACCGCAACCGACTACATGGCAAACTTTCATTAAAGAGCCTTATATCATCTGGGGTTGCTTTGCATTATCATTTGTTTGCTTCCTATATGTTTTCAGTATTCGAAGAGTTATCCAATGGACAGGATACGAGTTCTTCAGGAAGACTCATTATGTGGTGGCTTGTTTATATATTGGTGCATGTTGGGGCCATTGGCAACAATTGAAATGTTGGATGATTGCCTCTCTCGGATTATTCTTTATCGACCGAGGGGTGAGGATATTGAGGACCTTGCTAATTCATGTTGGATACTTTGACGCCAGTGGTAACGCAGGTAAGCACTTAAAAAGATCCTTGATAATTGGTTTCACTTGTTAAATAATTTAGGCCTCGGATTCCACCCTGCTCAATCGACCCTTCAGTACTTTGATGATAAAGACGGCGGCGTCATTCGCTTGGAATTCAACCACAAACACGCCCCATGGGCTCTTGGACAACATTTCTTCCTTTGCTTTCCAGCTCTCAGTATCTGGCAATCTCATCCCATAACCGTGGCATCAGTACCCTCAGATCATCACACATACATCATTCGCTGCCGCTCAGGTGAAACTGGAAATCTCAAAAAGATAGTCTTAGATGGTCAACTCACTACTCCTGTAATCCTCAGCGGTCCCTATGGAGAACAGTTATTAAAACCAACAGAAGAACCAACAAACATCCTAGCTATAGCCGGCGGAACTGGTATTTCATTAACACTACCTCTCGTTTTGGCGGCTACTGCCAGCGATGCAAAAATATACGAAGGACGAGCCATTGATTTTGTTTGGATTGTGCGACGGAGTTCGTGTCTAGACTGGATCCGAGAGGAATTAGAGGAGGTAAAAGGGAGAGCAATGGATACGGAAATGAATCTTAATATTCACATCTATATTACACAAGAGGAAGATCCCGAATTGGAAGGGAAAACAGAAGAGGCTGTTATCAACGATGAAAAGACAGTCATGGAAACGGATGATAAAGCCATGGTAAACTCGATATCAAGTTTGAGTTCGGAAGGAGGTTCCGGGGTGTTCAAGGTTTCATATCTGGGTGGCTGCAAATGTTGCCATCCTGATTTGAAACAGGTGGTTAATAGCTTCATGCAAGAGAGAGCGGGGAATGCATATAGAACGAGGGTCATTGCGAGTGGACCCAATGGTATGGGAAAGGATTTGAGAAGTGCGGTTGCTAAATGCAATGATGGATGTGCGGTTTTGAGGGGGGAAAAGAAGGGTGATGTGGAGTTGGTCTGGGATGCGAGAGATTAATACCGGCACGTAAGGAAGTTTGGGGACAAAAAAGCATATTAATGGGGCGTGGAGGATAAAAATATAGATATGACTTTATGCATTATGACTTTATGTATAGCTTGTATTTTCAAAATTATAGGAAATAATAGTAAAGCAATTAAATTTCTTCAAAACCGCGTCTATTTCCTTGGACCAACGTTCTTCGACGTGTGTAAAGTGGCGATCGCGCTAATCAAATGGAGTCATGTCAAAATCTGGAAACTTCTGAAATACACAAGTGCTCTCTCCATTGGCTGCTAGCATAAACCACTTCAGCCTTCTCCCAACAACAAGGTTACATTCCGCCCACCAATAACTTTCGCGAAACCGGGAACGACAAACTTTGTATTCTATGACTCAATTTCACTTCTCAGGGATATAGGCGCCTACTAGGTATGCAACACAGAAACAAACCTCCTCGCCTATTTTCAACCCATTTTAGAACCTTCAGGTTCACCACAGGGTCTGCAGGATTAATGCCGGTCTACCGCAATAAAATTTCCTGGCCCTTTACTAAAGTATCCGAGCAAGAGTCTAGATTCTGCATCGATTCCCTGTCTAATTACAGAAAATGACTGCGAGAATGGAAAGGTGTGGGGAACCAACATGCTCGACTAGGACTTGAGATGACCGCTTATTCTCCGAGTTGGGAAAGGGTTATTGAGAAATGGGCCTGGGGTAGGTTTAGATCGTATTGATTCGGTAGTTTTGAGGTGATGGGGTCTGGATGGAGGTTTGCATTACCGAATGAATGGGTTTTACGAGCTGGTGGACGGGTGTGGTGGGAGGTGGCGATGGGATTTCCCGATGGGGAATGGGAAATTAGGGATGGGGGAACATTGTGAGAGTATATAGGAGATTATCCTTAAGAAGTGGGAGCAGCTCTGAGAGTATCTGCTTTGGGCAGCCATCTTTGAGTTTCCTACTTTCAAGTACTCAATTTGTTATCAACCTCATTACCGACTAATCATTACACATTCGCTATCGTTGAAACTTCTTCTTTGTAATAAACCACGAAAAAAGCCCATCCTTGAATCTAACTACACTTATAATCACAAAATGGCCGTCACTTGGAAAACACCTAAATTAACCCTCTTAACACGATTCAGAACTACAAGGTAGATGCTCCATTTTTCACCTCTCACTTACGTCAAATTACTAACACCCAACCAGCTCCTCTTCTTCCACGTTCTCATTCTCCTCGTCCGAGGACAATGAAAATACTCTTGATGATGAAGCCCAAGCACTAAGAAAAGAACGCACAGGGCATAGTAAGTTCAGCCATTTCCTCTCGACATTGTAAAGACACTGACATAAACGGAATAGGTTGCAAAAAGAAGAGTAACTTGGAGAAATTGGAGAGAGTGATTATTTTCTGTAGTTTATTCTGTTAGGGTTATTTTTATTTGGGCTGGAAGTGAGGATTTACTTTCTTGGGCCTGGGTTTGGACACGAAATTTTGAGTGATACTTGGCGCAATGGGTAGGCTAGGGATGACTAAAATCAGGATAAGATTTGAGGGATTGAATCAAACTGGCACGGCATGATTTGACAGGACGTTGGAGTTTGGACTGGATGAAAAATATGATTTTCAGATTCCTTCTAGATTTGAAAGTTCCTTCTGTGACTGCTCTCACGTCGAAGAAGTTCTCAATGCATTCAAATCCTCAAGGCAGCCTTTCCTTAATCCCCCATATATACCTACCTAGGTAGGTATTGAACTCAAAAAGCACTACTTCACCCTCTAACATTCACTGCGCGAAGGTGTCTATTCCCCTCGTGGTCTGGAAGAAAAAAAAAGAGAAAAAAAAAGCAGAAAAAAATCTTCTCAACACATTAGTGAATAATTCCTATTCAATACAATGACATATGCTTCTCATTTCGGTAACGGTTGTTGTATTGATTTTTGCGCTTGTAGCAAAGAACCTTTTTATTACCACCAACCCCCAAAAAACATACAAACAAAACATATCACGGTACAGCATATTGTATCGGATAATACGGTCAAGCAAACATTTATTTGTTTATTCATTGCACAGTCAGATATCCTTCCCATCATAGCCAGAAAGATACTTTTGGCAGAAAGTGTCGCATAAGTCACTACCTGCAAGACCAATGGAGCCAAACAATCTTTACAGAGGTCCGAATCCATCGATCCAGACAATGAAGTCGAGAGAAATGGTCGATCAACAAGTTGGTGGAGAATCCTCAAGCAAAGGCTATTCGCTTCCCGTCGATCCTTCTAGCAAATGTGCATTTGATCATTTGACAAAGTCGCAAACTTCTGTTGATGTTTATCTCCCTGGATCTATTGACTGGAAATCAGTTAAGGGATGGGGTTCCAAACTTTTGGAAGACTCAGACATCGAAATGGAGATGGGAGTTGCAGGCCATGGAAATGGTGAAAAAATTGGTGGGGTTGTTGAAAGTGTCAAACCACGAGTTCGATTACAGTAATGACACAAGGCACTATCAATCCCGTGGCCATTACACAACTTCAAGATGAGCTTGAGGATACCAAGAAAGAATTGGATAAGCAGCGAGCAACATCTGTACCATCAAAGGATGAAATCACTCTACCAAAGAGAATGAGTCTGCCGCAATTGATGGAGATGTTTCCAGCAGTAGGAGATCAGATCAATGCTAAGATAAACCAGAAGTTGGGTGATGCTCGCGAAGAATACGAGATGGAACTCAAGAAGTTGCAAGATGAACATAATGACGAGCTTTTGAGAATAGGAGCAGTTGCAAGCGAGACGGAGTCAAAATTACACAAAACTGAAGAAAAGTTGAGGGGCTTGGCAGTGTTTGGTCAAAGATACCCAAATGAGTCGTTCGGTAATGTCTTGCCTGGCATTCAAAACTCTCAAGGCCCTTCAAGAAACACTACCAATAGCAGACAAGACCTTAATCCACCCGCACAGAGTGTCAACTATCAAACTCCACAAGCGTTTGCTTTTGGTTCTCCTACCACTCTCACAAACCCTTTCCGAAACAAGGGATTCGCAAACGGCGATGGCCAAAAAAGGGAATGCGACGAGCCTATTCAACCTGAGTTTGGCAGAGATGTCAAGAGAGTGAAGAGGGAGCAGTTTTAATAATTGGAGAGAAGGCTGTATCGAACGATGGAGAGAAGACTTGTGTCGATTTGGAGGAATACCTATATCAGGGAGGTAAATATAGTGCAAAAGCATCATTCTCAATTGATATAAAACGGGAGTCTGGATAATTGTATCACCAACTTGATGGTTCCTGCCGGCTTCAAAATTACATTTGATTATATATCACTTGCAAAGTTTGAACCTTGCAGGGATTATACAGCTGGGCCTAATGAGAGGTTAATGTTTCGAGAAGTGGGAGGATTTAATGAATGCGTAGGGCTTCGAGAACGAGAAATCTTCTGGCTTGCCAACGTACATAAAAGTGGAGGATTGCTTGATCCAGATCGGGGTAGTTTGGCAACTTCGTTCGAGCTTCATCTGTTTTTGCGTCTGAACAGCTCATTCGAGGTCTCAATCAACACAACATAATAAGTCCTAGGATTCTCTCAATCAAATTGCAGAGTGTGCGTGATCTCATGACCGAATGAAACAACATATCTGAGAATATTGATCGTGTAGTATGCTTACGGCCTGACTGTCCACCGTCTGGATCTAGAAACCTTAACGGCAGGGAAGCGGGATTTTGGAATGCCTTCTCATATGTAAACTGCCAAGTGAAACTTTCTCCCTTATTAGTTATTCTCATGCTTCCCATAAGAGTCGTTGAGAATAGATATCGTCATTAGCATTATGATGTAGGCTTGGTGTATAGGTAGTAGCTGTAGAATGCGTGCAGTCGTAGTGGAGCATTAGTATGTTGCTGCTGCTTTAACATTGTGAATGGAGTGGCTTTAAAGCAGCCAAATGGGCTACCACACCACGCCACGAAAATACCAAACAAATCCCTATACGCTCTTCCAACAATCACTTTACAACGAAGCTATGAGATTGTGCAAGTGTACCATTGAGCCCTCGATGCAATAAGACATGATAGATTCAAAACAATCTCTAGTATTGCGCGTAAAAACCATGACGGCCCTTTCGGATCTTCACCAGAGAGCACAGGTGCTTTTCTGGCATCTCCTTCGCTCTTTCCATATTAACGGCATAGCAAACGTGAATCTGTTAGACGTTTAGTCTTTGGCCTCTTGCCTAATGTAGTAATGGAACTAGGTCAAGTGGCTTTCTCTATTGTGAAAGTTCATTTCTCATCTCTCCATGTTACATCGTTGAATCCATACAAACACCTTGGAAATGTATCTCGCATTACCTACAACCATTCTTTTTCCTCTTTTTCACATATAACATAATTAATTCCTTTCAATTACTACTATTCGTACCTATTCCAACGTTGGATATCACAAATTGCCTATACATTGCTCACATCAAGCCTGCCTCACCTACTTTCATCATAGATCTGTGGCTTACTTTGCCAAATTACTCAATAAAACCCTTATGAACTATCTCACTGAGTGCCTTCTATACGCTGGAGTTATCTTGGGATTCGAACCAGACTCGATTCTTACTCTTGAACAGAACGTGGAACCAAAATTAACTGCTGGTTTATATTCCGAACCAAATTTCCCCTTGACGACCACCTACAAGTCTTCACCTACTCGCCCACCCCTTTCACATATTCAGCCCTGGACGTGGTTCTAATTAAAACCCAAAACACATTGACACTCTCCAGGATAGCTCGCCGTCTCGGACGACATCTCAAGTTCTGTGATGAGAGGATTTTGATCGATACAGAGCAAGTCATAATTCAAATGACGGCAATATCGCCATACCTCGATATTCGACCGCTTAAACACCTTGCGCGGAACAAGTGCTTCCGTAGCACTAATTCTTACTCAACAACGTACCGTGCACTATATCATTTATGGTCAACACTAGCAACTCGACCAACGCCACGGCACCCATTAATAGTACCCTTCAGGCCTGGCATACCTTGCAAGGGCATGTTATCGACAAGAAATATGACGCTGGCTATATCTTATTATCGTACTTGGTCAGCCTGGTGGGCGCCTGGACTGCATTTGAGCTGCTCAATCTGAGGACAACAAGAAAGGGTCGCTATAATTGGTATGAATCTACCAATCTCTTAGGAACCTATTATATTAAGTTGACATTAGGACGGTTCTCGTGTTTGCTTCGATAGCAATGGGAGGTGTTGCTGTCTGGTGTATGCATTTCATTGGCGATGAGGGAATTATTCTCGGAGGAGGTGATCCTACCTTACAAATTTCATACAATAAGTCTTCCACCTCTGAATCGTTCTTCCTACCTGTTATAGTATTTTTCATCGCATTCTGGACTGTTGGCTCCAACGAAACGATAGATTTGCCCCGTGTTGGTCTAGGTGGGACTTTAGCTGGGCTTGGAATATGCGGTATGCATTACCTTGGACAAGCTAGCATTTCGAACTATGCGTGCTTTTATAATATTGTATGGGTCGTCATTTCCGCATTCATAGGCATTGCAGGCAGTGTAGGATCTATCTACCTATTTTTTCTGTGGCGTTCATCCTGGGCATCATGCTGGTCGAAGAAGGGTATCTGCGCTTGTTTACTTGCTTTTGCCATATCCGGGTTACATTGGTTATCATCTGTTGGAACACACTACCGTCTTCACAGTCGCCCAACACCTCCGGTTTCGAATCCGACCGAGCATTTTGCTATAATTGTCGCTACAGTTTTGGTACGTTGGATTTCGCAGATTCTGTGGTCCATACTGATTAATTTAGACCATAGTCGCTGCCCTTGTCAACATAACATTAAAATTAATGCTTCTTACCCGAAGACAAGAAAGCATCAACAGTTCTCAGAAGCTCACTTTGTTCGCAGCCATATTCGATAAACATGGAAATGTGTTGATTGGTCCACAAGGCAGTCTGCCAAATCGAAAAATAACTAGTTCCTTCATTGAGGGCGTAAGGGAACTCATGGTTTACTCTCGTATTCCTAAATGCTAATTAATTTTAGTCATTAACTGAGGTTTTCAACACCTCGCATCCAATATTTCTGTGGATATTTAGAGCAGCGAAGAATTGGCATTGTGTTAAAGATATTATTCCGGCAATGCGCCTCAATATCAGTGCTCACATTGAAAAGCATAACCTTAGAGGTAGAGAGGAAGTTAGTCTTGTGGATGACGATGGCGACTTAATCAAGGATTATTCCATTGTGTTTCGAGAGCTTTTCTGCATTGCAGCCGCTGATCTTGCCAATGATCTTCGTATACCCATAGAAAAACTAGGCCCTTTGTACGACGATGTCATTGGTACCGGGCAGAAGATTCCATTGTCGGCAATCATTAAATCTCGTGTTACTATAGTGAGTGACTTGATAGAAAAAACAATTGGGGATATCCAGCACAAGATCAAAGGTGGTCGTCGCGCCATTAGAAGGCCAAGGAAAGACGTCGAGAAAGATGCAGGAACAGGAACTGGTCAACTACTCTTTCTTGTCAAGAAAGTTCAGCGACGTGAAGCAGAGGCTTTACAGGCAGCGGGATATCGGTTTGGGAAGATTGAACAAGTTTTATCGCTGCTATCAAACACCATGAAGATTAAGGATGAAAATCTCACCAAGCATCTGTCGGAATTATGGAAGTTTGCAAATCAGGATGAGATGTTGGATCCAGGTTGTCATCTTGCATGCTTTGCAATTCGAGCTTCTGTCCGAGGAGGATTTGATATTGTTGTCAGGAAAGATGCTAAGAGTCAACTCCCGACTATGACCTTACCTTTCGAATCACTGGAGCAATGGCAGATGGACTTCTTGACCGCAATGAACACTCTCAATGTAACGGAATGTCAAAGGTTCTTAGCCAAAGCAGTCAAAGCAAAAGAGCTACCTACAAGGGAGAAGACATTTTCCAATCAACTGCTTACCACGCTGCAATCCTTGAAATACGAAATCGGAGATCCCATCTTCAGTGAAGCATGTCTCATATCTAAACCGATCGAGGCTCCATGTCGTGGAGCTTCCGCAAACCATAGGCCTGGGGTAGGAATTTTAATCGCCTTTCGACTCATGGTACCTATTAATACTCGCCGGGCGCCAGGAAAGAAATGCGCGTTCGCGCCACTCACCCTGTTTAAATTGCAACAACGTGTTTACAAAAATTCTTTAGATCATTCTTTTTTCGTGCGTGCAATATATCGAGAGTTCTCACCGATATTTGCAGCAACGTTTCGTGATAGGTCACAAGACAAAAGACTCCTATCACAATGGAGAACTGCCAGATCTGGCGAAGAATTCAAAGTCGAGGTAGTGGAGGAACATGATCCGTTCGGAAACCTTATCACTAGAATCAGGCCCAGCCGGGAGTTGCAATCACGGCCTACTATGGAACGATTGAGGACACTCTGGGATGTAAGTCTCGGCCGCTCTAAAGACGAAAATGGTTCTAGTGATAGACCAAAACCAATACGAGCGGCTTCGTATCAATCCATGGGGATCTTGGTCAGTACGGAAGTCGAGAGAGATGTGAAGCTTAGCTCGGATAAGAAGGACAATGGAAAGGGGAGAGGGTTTGAGGCTAAGCAGGGAAATAGAGGAGTTACGGCGGTAGTCACTGAAGACGTTGAGCCGCTGACGTTTGTGGATGAATTGTTTCAAATTTGTGTTAAGAATACGGGGATGCCTCATTGATTACTTAAAGACAATGAGAAAGAGAAAGATGGGATGCATGGATGTGTGGGTATATGTATATCTTTTGTATTGTGGTACTACTAGATCAGACTAGATTGCGCTTTTAGGCGTGAAAACACCATTGGGGAAAATAAATGACTATGTATCCAAAGTGGGTGTACCCCTTTTCACCAGCATGGCGAAAAAGAGGTATGTTTGTTTAGTGTTACGGGGATGGCATTTTGATATCATCGAGTACTGAGAATGCATTTGTCAAATACAGGTAGTATGGATGAACAGTACGAAGTAGAGAGATGGGTATTCATCGTGGGCGGATTGGAGTTGGTGAGCTCAGGTGGGGATGAGTTCATGATGTGATTTGCATTGAGCACCCAGATTGAGTTTGGGAAAGAACTAGAGATGGGTTAGTTGATGTATCCAAGTTAGGAAGCGGACGACAGAAAGATTGGGAGATTGGGAGATTAGAAAGTATTGATGTATGGAGAGGTAGTACTAAGAAGTGAGTGGGGGACTGTGTATTGATCTTGATGATTAGGTGGATATTGTGAGGTGGTGTGTAATGTGTGGGTTGGATGGGTTGGAAAGAAGAGTATTATCTAGTATCTACTAGGTCGAAAAGAAGTAATTTGTTTAAAATCACTGATGTTAAATAGCGCTATTATGATAATGAAATTAATTAAAAGCTACAAAGTCCTAATCAGATTGTATTGAAGGAGTTGTATCATCGACAAGTCAATATGTGCATCATTACATTAAAACACTATTGATGGAAATATACAAAACTGTGCACGGGGAAACTTGTATTGGATTGAATAAGTATAGTGACTATAAAAATCAAACGAAAATTCTCAACTCTGAATACAAAACCAACACTAGTATTCATTATAAGGGTTGAAACGCGGTACTGGGGAAAATGCCTTTGGAGCGGCAGCCTTAGGAACAAATGGGGTGGTTTTGGGTCCTCCTTTTTTCTTCTTGTGTTTGTTTGCTATATGGGTTGCACATGACCCTTTTTTCACATAACCACCTTCCTTTTCATTACAATATGGGCAGAACCATGCAGTAGCGTTACCTGATGATGATTTTGGTGCTGGTGACGCCGTTACGGAACGAGGTTCTCGAGGGGGCGCGCGAGAGCGAGCGTTTGCTGGTGGAGCGGATACCTCCTGCACAGAGTCATCGGAATCTTGATCAATATCGTCTCCAGGACCCAATTTATTGTAAGTTCTCCAGAATTCCGACCTAGCCATGTCAAATTCAGACAAGGCATCCCGAGGTTTACGAGTGCTAGGCGATTCGTAATCATCATTTATGCCTCTCGCTGCGCCACCAAGAGGAGGATTGATTAAACCCAAATATCCATCTTTTTTGCCCTGCTTTTCGTCGAATTCACGTATCATCTTTGATATCGTTTTCAACTCATGGCTTGTTTCTTCATCGCTTCCTGAATGCGCCTCAAGGTGTATTCCCTGTGCTTTCAACTCTTGATAATATTGCCAGCCCGAAAAAGGAAGGTCAACCTTCTTCATAAGAGCGCCATTCCACCAAGCATAATCTTCCCACGGAAATGGCCGTGACGAATACTGAAGATCTCGAACAAGATATGTCATATTGTTGAATTTAATCTTGTGGTCAGGATCAATAGCAATTAGCGGATCGAGTCGTGGATTCTGTCTTTTGTCTTTGGCTTCAGCTGCCCATATTTTATCATTGTCTCGCGTATCCTGCTTATTTTGTTGTTTTCTTTGACTTTCTTGCCGCGCTAATTCTTCACGATAGACTTGCTGCCTTCTCGCTTCCTCTTCCTCTTTGGCTTTGGCCTTTTCCCTCTCTGCCTTTTCCTTCTCTACTTTTTCCTTCTCTCGTTTCTCCTTCTCTTGTTTCTCCTTCTCTTGTTTCTCCTTCTCTTGTTTCTCCTTCTCTTGTCTCTCCTTTTCTTTTTCCTTCTTTTCTTTTTCCTTCTCATCTTGTTCCTGATTCTCCTTTGCCCCCTTCCGCAATGCCAATGCTTGAGCTGACCATGAAAATGCTTGGGGTATCTTCCCATGCGTACTATGGATCAAATCATAAAAGGCTTTGCCCTCTGGCGGAAGATTCGCTTTCTCAAAGAGATTACCCTTCCACCAAGCCCGATCCGTCCAAAAAGTGGGGTTATTGTCAAGATTCTCTACGGTGGTGTTTATACCAGCATATTTAACTTGGAAAGAAGGATCGCCGCGTATTCGCGGGTCCTCTTCAATATCTATGTTTGAATCCAAATCAAATTTGTAAGGCTGAGCTCCTACTGGAGAATTTGAAGCTCCAGAAGGTTTGTCCGTATCTCCCGGTGGTGGAATGTTCTTGTCTTTGTTGCTATCAATATCCATTGGCTGAGCACCACCTTCTTGGGCCGCAGCTGTGTCTGGAGTATTCGCTCTGGTAGGAGATGCAGAACGGGCTCTTTTGCGGCTTCTCTCTTCAACAGTCTCAGGAGATTGATCACGTTTACGAACAGGTTGAGGTAGTAGTGTCTGTTTCCCCTCTTCACCAATAGCACCTGCCCTCTTTCGTGCCATTTCCGCAGCTATTTTAGCTCTCTTCTCTGCACGTTGTTTGGCTATTCTACGATCTTCTTCTTCTTCTTTTTCAATTTGAAGACGGATTTCCTCTGCTTCAGCAGCCTCAATATCAGCCAGTACCTGCTTTCTTGCCGCTTCTGCGGCCTCTGCTTGTCTCTGTATCTCGACTTGTCTCTCATATTCTAATTGTTGTTTCTCTCTCGCTTGTTGACTCTTCGCGCTGTCGGGAAATAGGAAGAAGCGTTTAAGCCATTTATCCGCTCTGGCTCGCAACGTCTCAGGCTGATCTGCGGGCGGCTTGTATACCTTGAGGCTCAGATCTGAGGGAGTGTAGTCATTAGGCTGCAATTCTTCTTGTGGTTCAAGAATTGTGGCGGGATCGCCCGGATTATATCGCACTTCTCCTGGCATACGTTGTCTGTCAACGAGGTTCAATGCCTTGGCACTCAATGCTCGGAGTTCTTTTGCATCAATTCGATCCTTGGGGTGATATGAGAGGCATTGTAGAATGGTCCGAATAAGCGTTTTCGAATACTCCTGTTGTGTTGCGATAGGCTCTGTTATTAGGTCTGCACCAAAATAAAGCTTCAGTCCTTGATCAGTAGGCGAGTCTGAGATGCCGATGTTCCAAGCACTTTCCCCGAGTTCTCTTCCTGTTATCATGTAATATAGCAGCGCACCTATTCCAAAAATATTACAAGGTGTACCAATGCTACGTCCTTCCATGTCGGGATATTTTTGCTCCTAATAAAAATGTAAGCGCAGGATCTCGTCATCAGGTGATAATTACAAACCGGAGTTGCCCACTTTGGATCAGCACGTCCTCGGATACGAAACATCCATATTTTATCCATAGGATCGCTGGGAATTACTGCTGCCTTTTCAAATTTCCCAAGCTATAATCACATTAACGCCATTCCTTCACATGAATGCTTTTACGTACTAAAAAATTTGTGCCGTTACTGTGCTCCCTTCGGTTATTGTCCATTGTACAAAATACTAGATGACTTAATGCCTGTGACTGCCTCAAAAGAGAATGAAATGCTTACTACTTTCTGGTCTTATATCAAGATGAACAACTGATTGATATTGTTCTCGGAATTCGTGATTTGCTTTTGTTGCATGACCGTGCTCTAGTCTCATACAGATCTTCGCCATACAACCCATAACGCTCCATAGATCATTCTCTGAAAGATATTGTTCGCTAGGAAGACTCATTAGAGAGTGGAAGGACTACCAATTCAAAAGACTTACCCAAAATTGTTCTCTAGCCACTGATTGAGATTTCCTTGTTCATAGTAGGTTGTGTATGTCCTTCCTACTGTTTCCGGGGCAAACTCGTGAACATACGCAGGATCGAAGGTATCATCCGCGCCAGTACCCGCGTCTTCTTCATATGCTCTAGTCGGTAGAATTATATGATCGCCATCGAAAGCAAAACGTTCTTGTACGTGATCGAGAATGGACGCACCATTTTTTAGCCTTGCTTTTGCTTCAGGACTGGATGCTTGTTTTACAACAATTCTCTCATAACGTGTACTATGACCATACGCGTCGATATACCCCTTCTTGAAGACCGCAATGCCCTTCCCTAAAAGCTTGTCCGGGATCCATCTAGAATTGGACAAATCATCGGCGACCGCATTGATATTCCATCCATAAACACGATTCATCCATTCCTCTCCTCGTTTCTGATCCTTTTCAAAATCGGAGAATTTCTCCCACTCTTCAGTGGTTGGAGGTTTCCTTACACCCCTAAAGCCTCCCGGGTTAAATCTATTGGGAGCACCGGCAGCCATATCTTTGTGCAAATCTAGAAGAAAAGTTAAACTGCAAGCTTCCCTCTTAGATATTCTTAGAGAGCCATCGATTATGAAATTGATATTGCCCATACATTATGGCAAAGCAATGAAAATTTAGCGAACAAAGGTCTTGAACTTGAAGGGAAGCAAACTATAAATGAAAGAAAGAACTCTCCGAACCCGCATTAGGAAATTTCAATAAGGAGACAGAAGTTTGCCGAACAATAAATTCCACCGGAATTGGATGGATTTCAACCAGTGTCCATTTTTCTTGGTAATATTCGTTCGATCAGCACAAGAAGCATTATTTGGTTGGTGGACTCAAACTTTCAGACAAATTGAAGAACACTCCATGGGCTATACATTGCTCGCGTGTTGCATCCTAATTTGGATGAGTACAAACGCTCACTGCGCCAGAATTTCAATGAAGGAAACTATTCATTCTGCATTTGCGTTCATTTTAACATACGCGATCGCAGTATGAGACAATATTACAAATCAAACGACTGGTAAGGACGTAACCCGACATTAATTCAAGTCAAAGGTGCATGTGTAAAGGAGGTTTGAAAAAGTTGTAGCTGAGTTGAGGTCCTCGTGGGGTTTACAAAGCTATTCTCAATGGGGTTAGTACTCGACGAGTGATCTGATTGGACTAATCGAGAGCAATTACGACCAATCGGGTATCGTGGTTCTACCTCGTGACATGTCATCTCTGTCTCTGAAGTAACATTTGCTTCACTTACTATTGCTATAATCTTCTGTTCATTAACTACTAGGTAGACTTCAAATTACTATAACTCCTCACCGAAACTCAATCATCAGATTCATCAGCGCAAAGATCAACCCCATGCAAACAAATGATCACGAAACTTAACCCGATCCCTCACCCAACAATCCCATATCTGTGCTGTTCAAACTAAACTTATACTTCGCCTCCAAAACATATGGGCCATCTTCCGGTCCCCAGACTTGTTTTCTTCCCCATTCAGGCTGATTGATTCCATCGATCCAGTCCTCGACTTCCATGACTACACATCCATATTGCTGGATTGTACGTGGTCTATCTGAGACATTGAAAAGTCCTTGAGTTTCTTTAAGAGCCATGGATCCGTTTTGTCCTCCGCAGGAATATACCTGGAAAGCGTCTTGGTCGCTGTAGATATCGACTTGGATACCGGACCAAGCGGAACGGAGACGTGCAACGGGTGATGTGTGCCATGCAGCGCGAGTGGATGGATCACGGTTGGTAATAT
This sequence comes from Botryotinia convoluta, assembly GCA_004786275.1. NCBI lineage: Eukaryota > Fungi > Ascomycota > Leotiomycetes > Helotiales > Sclerotiniaceae > Botryotinia > Botryotinia convoluta. The sequence continues at coordinate 37,751 of PQXN01000259.1, forward strand.
AGGCTGTGTCATAGCCAGTACAGTTTGCACCACAATTTCCTAGTAAATTTGGGTTGGAAAAGTTGGCTCCGATTTGTTTTGGAGTGCTCCAGAAATCATTGAGTGATTGGGGTTGATTGGCGATAATGTCTCCAGTTGGGATGAGAATACTGTCTGTACCAATTCGTTGTCCACCGTATGGTAGATAGAGAGAGTGGTTGAGAGCAGTAGCCGTTTCGTTGTTGGCGAAGCCATCAAGGTTCCAGTATGTCTGTTGATATGTTAGACACTCGTCAAAGAAAACAATAAAATTGTTTGGGAAAGGATTAAACAACATACGTGCGAACTCAACATAATAGGAGTCTTCTTGGTGGTAGCAATAGCAATCATCTTGAATGACCAGGTCATGTTAGTCAAAGTGTAAGTGACATAACTAACGACCTCTCCTGGAAATCCTTGTTCTCCATCCGGATCTGTGATTCTCAACATTAGCAAGCCATGGAAATCCAGAATTGGAGTCAAACTTACCAGTCAAACTAAAAGTAATCGAACTTGTGGTGTGAGCAACCACAGTCCAATTTCTCCAATCCCAACCATCCGGACCTCCATGCAACGTATCAACTCCCGCCGGGTTGTCCGCTGTCGGATTTTCATTCGGCAACACATTATACGTCTCTCCATCAATAACAAAACTCGAGTTCTTGATACGATTTGCGTATCTTCCTGGTACACCACCAAAATGTGGATGTTGTCTATCAACTCCATAATAGCTCGCATTATCGAAACCTCCGACAATATCACGCTCAATACCAGAGGTATCGTTGATGAAGAGATTGGAGATGGATGCGCCATAGGCGATGAAGTTTGCACGGATACCCGGAGCAGAGAGCTCGTATTTGCCATTGGCGTCGGGACCGAGGGAGGAACCTGCGATGGTGCTGTTTCCAGCTACTCCAGTGTAAGATTCACCGGGAGATTGAGCTGCAGTTAGGCCTGCTAGCGCGCCGAAGAGCACTGTCGATATCATATTGATTGACATCATATTGTGGAGTTGTTTTACTGGGAAACAACTTTTCAATTGGATGTGGAAGTAAAAGTTTAGAAGTGGTGTCGCTACGATGAAGGAGTAGTTTTGGTGATGTAAAAGACGATGTTGTTTTGGGGAGGAGAGGTTTAAGGATATAAGACTACGTCGATTAAGCCGTAGATCGCCGTCTCCACAGTGAATTTAAAAGTCGGGGTTTCTGGGGTATAATGATCATCCAATCGTTCAGCTATCTCAGGAGTGAATGATCAAAGAAGCTTCCAGTTGACGATACCCTCAATTGACCCGACGTCTACTGTGCACAGGATTCTTTCTCGAAGCGTTGCGTCGCCGTACTAGAATCACACGTCAGTCCACGAACAATCAACAATCACAAAAGTTTCAGAACAAAGCAATTGTTTAACAACTCGTCCTAAAATACGAGGGGAAACTACAACTCTTATATCGCATCGATACCCCAGCTATACGACTGCCCCGCATGCATCTAACTACATCTACATTTACCCATCCATAACATTTTTCTCCATACACTAGCATGCAGTGAAAGCTAATCCTAGACAATTCACCTCTTCCCATTCATTCAATTCGTTAATTCATCGTTTCCTCCGACCAAATGATGCGGAGATATTAACGCTCACCTTGTACTGCAGCTAGTCGGTCAAAAACCAGACGTAGGACTAACCGTTTATACTTTCCTCTCCGACCTTCCCAGCCTGCTACTATAAAATCTTTCCCCGGATCCCGAATTATCGATACATAAACAAGTTCCTATTTAGCCATATAAATGAATCCAGGTACAATCCTTGGCTTACCTTGAAATCCTCACGTAAAAGCTTGACTCGTTCTCCTCGTTCCTGCTCATCCCAATTCTAAAATTCCATGACGTCCCAATTCCAAGATTGTGAGTGGTGCGTTTAAACTTCCTCCCGCCATCTTTGTACTGCTTACTGGTCATCCTCGGTACTAAAAGAATGCGGGGTTTGCCCCAACCTTGTATCGAGATACTGGGGACCCCAGATCACTCCAGCTACCAACAATTAGAATAGAGAAGCTTTCATCCGTATATCTGAATGGCCAGCATTCCGTTGACATATCCATTTGATATATTAGTGACCTGAAGCTTGTATCCCCGCATCTCTTCCCCTGTACTATTCGCGCGCATAAACTATCCATCTTTTATTTCTTCTCTCCACGGAAAATCTTCTGACCGATAGGTCAGCGCGATCCAACAATTTGTACCCCATATGCCATGTACCTAGATATGCAGGTGTGCGTTCATATACTTGTTATTGATGTTGTATCGCATGAGCGTCGTACCACACTGGCTTACGTGATAATTGGAATGATGGACGAGACGGGTGAGCTTTAGTTACATACCACCTGCAGTAAGTTCTACATAAACTATGCATGTATCGAAATGGACAATTATGCTAAAACATTCATTGTAATTCACCGCTTCAATTTCCATTCTTTATAATATCTACACAAGCGCGCTCGATTCAAAGCAAAGGATTTCCGAGAGATATATTTGACAAGACTAAACACGCTCTTACACACTTCTAGAACTAACTCTCCACTACACATCCCCACCCAGCATATTCATGCTCATGCATCAATCAAATTCTCCTCTTGCCCATCCTTCGCTTTTCCTTCCTCACTGTTGTCCTTTGTATCCTTGTTGCCAGCACGTCCCTTGCCCTTGCGGTCAGCTGCAGATCGTTGGTAAAACTCGGCCAAAACCTTTTGTGGGATACGGTTGAGCAATTCCTTGGGGTAAATGCGGAGTAAGCTCCATGCTTGATCGAGAGATTCATAAATGGTTCTTGATTCGTAGGCAGATTGTGAAATGAAAGTACGCTCGAATTTCTCCAAGAACTCCAAAGATAGTTTATCTTCTGAAGACAAGGCCTCTTCACCAACGACAGCCTTCATTGATGCTGCATCACGACCAATGGCATATTTAGCGTACAACTGGTTGGAAACATCACCATGATCCTTTCTGGTGAGCTTCTCTCCGATAGCAGACTTCATAAGACGAGAGAGCGATGGCAAAACGTTGATAGGTGGGTAAATACCACGGTTGTGTAATTGACGATCGATGAAAATTTGTCCCTCAGTAATATAACCAGTCAAATCGGGAATAGGGTGAGTAATATCGTCGTTAGGCATAGTCAAGATAGGAATTTGAGTAATGGATCCGTTTCGACCTTGGACACGACCGGCACGTTCATAGATGGTGGATAAATCCGTGTACATGTAACCTGGGTATCCACGACGACCTGGGACTTCTTCACGAGCAGCTGAAACCTCACGAAGGGCATCACAGTATGCGGTCAAATCAGTAAGAATAACCAAACAATGCTTCTCCAATTGGTAGGCGTAGTATTCGGCAGTGGTAAGGGCAAGACGAGGAGTAATGATACGTTCAATCCTATGAAACATTAGTCTGGTGGCCTACAGTGACAGAATGATATGGCACTTACGTAGGATCGTTAGCCAAATTCAAGAAGAGAGTGACACGCTCAAGACTTCCGTTCTCTTCGAAATCCCGGGTGAAGAAACGCGCAGTTTCCAAGTTGACACCCATAGCTGCGAAAACAATGGAGAAGTTCTCCTCATGTCCATCGTGTGTGCCTTTGTTTGTGACACCTTGTTTCTGAACCAAACCAGCTTGTCTACAAATTTGAGCGGCAATTTCGTTATGCGGTAAACCTGCAGCAGAGAAAATAGGGATCTTTTGTCCACGAGCAATGGAGTTCATCGTATCGATGGCAGAGATACCAGTTGAAATCATTTCTTCGGGGTATACCTGATATAGATTAGCCAGGAATGCGAAATCCAACCTGCCCGTCTTACTCTTGAATATGGATTGATAGGACTTCCGTTGATGTCCAAATAATCTTCTGCTAACACCTTTGGTCCCTTATCAATCGCTCTTCCAGATCCATCGAAAATTCGACCCAACATGTCCTCAGAAACACCTAGTTTCAGACTGTGTCCTGTGAACTCGACGGTAGACTATCAAATCATTAGCAATAGTCGCAGATATTGCCTTAAGAACATTGCCATACCTTCTTCACATCGATACCGTGAGTGCCCTCGAAAACCTAGTCGCTGGTTAGTATAAAGTGTTGGTTTACGTCGAATTCTCAATTTCGTACTTGGACAACTGCTCGATCACCTGTAGATTTATAGAATTAGCAAGTAGTTCAACATGATCAATGGCACAAGCATCGCATACCTCTAGCTTCCAACACTTGTCCTGACCTCTGTGTGCCATCAGGTAGCGTCAAGCTAACAATCTCATTGTATCTTGGGAATTTGACCTGCGACATTATCAGAATACGCTCAGAGACCCTCTAGTCATCGTTCTCCACACTCACATTCTCCAAAATAACCAAAGGACCATTGATACCACCGATAGTGTTATACCTGATTCGAGGCGTAACACTGTACGACGACGACTCTCTTGGATCTCCCATTGTGGCGATTTGGTATGCGATTTAATCGAGTTGTGAAAAAGAAAATTAGAGAATATGCTTCAGCTCATAAGAAGCTCCAGCGATGGTTATGCTGGTTGGTTTCGTAGATGACGAGCTTGGTTTGTTTGAGAGGTTGGAGAGCTTGAGATGCTTCAAAGTGGAGCTTAGCTTGTTTGAATCGAGGCAATTGCGATAAGCGACAAGGTTGGCCAGTATCACGTGATGAACTCGCTCCTGGCGGCAAGTCGAAGTGCCAAGTTCTCTCTTCATTTGGTTTAAGGAATCAATGAAAAGGCAGTTTAAAGTAGGCAGTAAAGGCTATGTATATTCATTTGAGGTCGTTATATCACTCAGGAAGTCGTATGGCAGTAAGCAATGCTATACATGCACTATTTCACAATTGTGCTCCGTTTTCCCCAATTCCCCCAAACGCCAGTCATCCATCTCAATTTGTCATGGAACAGTTTTGAACCTTCTGAAGGTACCCATCGCGTTAGTTATGAATATCATTTACGACTTCTTGCACCAATCACTGCCTTTCCAACGCTACTTGCATTCGGCTTCCCGATTTCCCCAGTAATCCATTGTCCAATATCAGCCAATGCATCTAAATCAACACCAGTCTGCATCCCCATGCTCTCTAATAGGTAAACCATATCTTCCGTGGCTACATTTCCAGTAGCCCCAGGACTATACGGACACCCACCTAGCCCACCAACACTACTATCGAAAGTTCTAATACCGTGTTCCAAGCTCACAACAGTGTTGATTAACGCCTGTCCATATGTATCATGAAAGTGCATCGCGATATCCTCATTCAGTATTCCCGCTGATTGCATGGTACGTAAAAGTTTTTGAGTCTTAGGTCCTGTACCCATTCCAGTTGTATCTCCGAGATCAATCTCATCCGCTCCCATTTCCAATAATTCTGTCGCTATTTCCGCCACTCGGTGGGGATCTACATTATCGCCTTCGAATGGACAACCCAGCACGACTGATATGTAGGCGCGAACTCGCATTCCAGCTGCCTTTGCACCTTGTATGACTTCTTCAAATCGTTTTAATGATGTGGCGATGTCACAATTAAGGTTCTTTTGTGAAAATGACTCGGTTGCTGCTGCAAAAACGGCCATCTCAATATATGGCTTATTGGGAGACGACTTGAGATCCTCCGGACCATCATCAAGAGGAACATCGGCAGTATTGTATGCATTTCGATTTTGAGACAAGATATTCAGGGCTTTGTCAAGACCCTTCCTATTGGGTGCCAAGAAAGAGTATCTGAGTGGAATGGTCGATTGATTATGCTTTTGGAGAACATGTTCGAGAATCTCACTCGCATCTGCCATCTGCCAAAATCCTATAGTCAGTTACCGTTGATCTAACGTTCAGGACTCAGCTTACTTGTGGCACCCATTTTGGCGCAACAAAAGAACCAGCTTCAATATCCTGCAAGCCCGTCTTTGCAAGTCTTTCAATCAACCTGATTTTCGTCGCCAAAGGTATAATTGTTTTCTCATTCTGTAAACCATCTCGGGGTCCAACTTCCACTAATTTTACCCGATTGTCACCATGTTGTTGATTCCCATTTGTTTCACCTACCAGAGGATCGACTGCTGTTGCGAGACGTCGCAAATGACGAAGCTGTAAGCTAGCATTTCGGCATTGAAATATGCGCCGTGATAACATCATGAATAAATTTGCATTGCTCAATTTACTTATTACTGGTTGTTTTGTTTCTGAAGTAGAGCTTGATGGTTCATCTGGGGAATTGTGCGGGGAGAGCTCGATATATGGCCCGGTGTTTAGCCGACTGATTTCTGGTTCGGACCAGCCAATAGTGAAGAGACGACTAACATTTCACTCCCCATAATATTCCGCGAATAACCGTCCAGTTCTCCAAGCAGACTCTAGCATTACTCATGTCTCCTTGCAAGATGGAATGGCCTCTATATTGATGAATAATGTACAGAAACGTGAACTGCCCCCGGATTTTGGATATTTGATCCCCCTTCATTAGATCTGTTATTAGACGAACTCAGCACCCAATATCGATCGTTTTAAGTCACACATAACACATACAACAGCAAGTGATATCAAATTTAAAAAAGGTATAAAGTTCTATTTTCCATTTTCCATATCCATTAACTATAGTTAAACGCTTCAAAGTATCTCAAGAAACTCCCCCCAAAAGTTCAACCAATCACCCATCACATCATTGCCGCACCATCGATACCAATAACCTTCCCGTTAACCCACTCACCATCTTGACTCGCCAAGAAGCAAACAACTCTGGCAATATCGATGGGGAGACCGACTCTGTGGAGCGGCGACCAGGTAGCGGCATACTCATCGACTTCCTCGTCGTTGAGGTTGGCGCCGTTGGGAATGTATTCACGGCAAACTTTGTGGTACATGTCGGTACGGATTCCACCTGGAGCAATGCAGTTGACGGTGATCTTCTTGTCACCGAAGTCTAAAGGATTGTTAGTACGGTGCTTGGTGTATGGGAGAAGAGACAGAAGATAGACATACCAATAGCCATGCAGCGGACGAAAGTCTCAATAGCACCCTTGGAACCAGAGTAAACAGTGTGTTGAGGAACACCCTTGGCTTGACCAGTGATGGAACCCATCATGATCAAACGACCTCCAACTTCCAAGTTCTTGTAAGCCTCTCTGGCAACGAAGAATTGACCTCTAGTGTTGATGTTCATGACACGATCATATTCCTCCTCAGTGACATCCTTGATGTGTCCGAAGGTAACGACACCAGAGTTCGAGCAAACAATATCGAGTTTACCCCATTGCTTCTTGGCTTGAGCAAAAAGGTTGATGATATCAGAGACGACGGAAACATTCCCTTGGAGGGCAACTGCCTCAGAACCGGCCTTCTTGATAGTGTTGACGACTTCTTGGGCAGCGGCATCGGAGTTGGCGTAGTTTACAATGACTTTTGCGCCGCGACGACCGAGCTCACAGGCCATTTCGGCACCGATACCACGACCTGGTTTGCAATGTTAGAATAGAATTTGAGGAGGAAAGGTAAGATTGCATACCTGATCCAGTAACCAAAGCAACTTTGCCCTTCAAGCTGGCGCTCTCGAGACCGAGAGGACCTGGGACCTTGGTGTAATCAACCTTCTCCTTAGTGCCATTGGTGGCTCCGTTTGATCCGTTTGTAGCAGACATTTTGATTGATGTTTGGGAAGATTTGTTTTGTGAAAAAGTACGTGAATGGAATGGGTATTAAGACTATTGCAAGACTAAAGCAGAAGACAATGAAGTAAAGATGATGATAATAAAGATTCTACTTCCTGAGAACTTACGGTCTCTATATATCATTTCTGTGCAGCTAAAAATATCAACAACACAAGTCAAGTGAAGTCAAAGCAGACCTAAGGTAAGCCGTTACCTCAATGCGCAAACACAAGGATTGACGCTTTCCATATCTGATCTCGCTCTATTCAAAGTCCGTGAGAAGCGAGCTTGCGAATAAGACTATAATTTCCTGCATGTTAGAAAGTGTCCGTCGAACAGCGATGATCGTGCTGGACGTGCTGATACATATGCGATGCGAAGAATAGTATGGCTTGTGGTGTCAAAGTTTGGATGGTTTTGCGGCTGATGTAGCGGATCCGAGATCTGATGTTGTGCCGCCATGCCGAAATAGTGAAGTAGTTTACGGACTTCCAGCTTCAAATTGATAGATAAATGGTGAGGTAAGATTCCAATCATAAAGCCATGGCATATTGTTGCTGGGGAAGTGATAATACAAGATGTAATCAGCTCGGCTTTTCCATACTGCACATCTAACCTCGGTTACCCTACAAAAGCCCCTTCATCAACGTGAACGAGATAATTTGGTCATTGGATATCCATAGACTGACTATCTGTAGACTAGAAAAGATTATACAACTGTCAATGTCGTGTACTGAATAAAAACAAAATGAAACTCCATTTTCCATGTATGGTCAAAGATAGAAGTTAGCGGGGGTCGATCATAGTCCGTGCATGGGTCCATTCCCATATCTATTATCCAATAATCAAGCTAATTAATGTTTCATGTAAGTTATCAAGATCTTCTCTATAGCTTTTCAAATGGCTTGGTTTGGGTCAAACGCCCACACCATCCTGTGGGGTTGTCCGATCAATTGAAGTTATGACAAGCACCACGCACTACACACTACTCGGATACACACTACTCGGATTGTTTGTCAAACGCGAAGACCGAAACCAAAAGAGAAAGAGAGGAAATAGAAGAGGTATGTTTCATGAGATGGCATTTTTGATGACATTTGTTGTGATTTGGGAGTATCTTTTTTGCGATGCTATATCTCGTCATGTTTATTTGCAAGGTGAAATTTGGAAATAGTCCAGCTCCCCCATTCGAGACCGCTATCAATAGCTGCAATTCCTCAAAACTCATGTCAATCATCTTCGATCTTTTGGTAACAGAGGCTGTGGTTCAATACAAAACATGAAGGCCCTAATTATCTAACTTAGTGTATTAATATGATATAAGTAGATGCAAGCCAAACAGCTCGAATCGCGATACTTCGGGCTTCGTGTGTTCGTGTCATCAGCGCCCAAATACTCCGTAGTCTTGAATGATCCGAGCCCACGTCCACGTCCATTAGCACGGCCCTGCGCTTCGGGAGCTAAGTACTATGCATACGACGGGATTCGCGCTTTCGTCTTCTAGAAGTATCTTGTAGAAGCTCTAGGTAATCAGACGACTTCTATCATTCGTTTGACTTTGTGTTCTCCCGTATTTGAACTTGGCAATGCTGGGCGATGCTGGGCGGTGGAAATTGCCACGTGACGTGTGTCTTGGAGGACATCCAAGTGAATTCCTGGGAAATTGAAGCTGTGTTCATGATATGTAGGCGACGTGCAAATCGTTTCATTTCCAAACTTTGAAGTAGTGTGTTGTTCAAACTTCATACAACTGTTGGCTCTGGATATACTGTGAAATATGGCTGACGCGTGTCGTGAAAGTGTGCTTTAGCCCGACTAATTGGGAAAATCTCAACTGGTGCCCGTCGCCCCTCTTCAATGATTTCGATTTCGATCATACAAAGTTATATTGGAGGGATAGATCATCCACAACGTCATCGGTTGGTATCACCGTAGACGCGTTAGCGACACAACCGTCGTACGATGATACACATCGCGGCAATTCTGTCAAACAGGACACAAAAGTTCAATCTGACGTTGAGAAACGGAAGCTAATAAATAAATAGTGTATTTTTGGTATCGTAATGTAGAACCAATTAGATATCCTAGTGCTGGTATAAAGAAGTATGAAGAATAAATCCGTCTTCATGTGCTTTTGAAAATCCCCACCCATGGTCCGGTTCCCCCAGAAAAAATCCTGCGATTGTTCATGTTTCGCTCGGGAAGGGCTTTCTTCCCCATACAATATAACTACAAAGATTAGCATGGCACGATTTGTGTGAAGTTTAAAACTCACATAGGAATATATGCGTGAATATTCCTGTTCCTCCCAGATTCCTTTGCGCTGAGAAGTAAGTCCTTGATCTCTGCCTCATCCATATTTGATCCCTCTACTACAGTCCGCGTAGTTGAATACAAAAATCGCGTTATGTCCCTTTGCATCATTACACCGATTTTCTTCTCTTTTGCTCCCATCGGCCAATCATTTATCGGATTGTGGTAGATTGTCTCCGTTACCTCTTCGAACCCAATATCCTCCATCCATTCCATGTATTTTGGGATATTAGTCCATGGTCTACTGCCGGCCTCTCCCGCTCCAACGCATGCTTCGAACCATTTGGCAATTCCAGTGCTTTCCATTGAGTCGTCAATAGCAGCTAGCGGGAGTTTCGCGTCGAGAATCTGGCAATAACCACCAGGCTCAAGGGCATTGTAAGCCGATCTGAAGACCTCTTTCTGGTCACTGAAACACATCATCAGATCACGCATGTGGATGAAATCAAATTTGTGTGGAAAGTCCCAAGTTTCCTCGGCATCAGAAACAACAAATTTGCAATTCTCGGGTGCACTGTTATAAACTTAGCCAAAGCTCACTCGTATTGAAGAATTGACTTACTCTTCACGTGTCGAAGGGCTGAGGTCGGTTCCAATAACTTGCGTATTTGGGCACTCAGTAGCTGTCCTGGTTAGATTTGAATGCTGTCAATAAACTTGACATTACTTACCAAAGTCAACTGCCCATCTCCCATGTCCAGTTCCGATGCTAAGCAGCAGTTAATACTTGTAATTCATAATTTGACAAGGAGAATTCTCCGATGATGTATCTGAGTGTAGCAAGACACAATCAGAGGCTGAGTGATGAGAATCACGGGATTTAAAATGATGGGACTTTACTGACTCTAGGACATGCTTCACCTCTTCTGGATTTATAGGTGCCAGGTATATTTTATCATCCATCGTAACTTTTAGCATCTCATGCTGAAGATCTAGTCAAAGTGAGCTGCTGTACAACGAGCCAAAGACTCATATATGATCAGAATGTACTAACCTAATCTATCTTGTTCGAACTAGCAAAGTACATCTTTCAGCCAGGACATTTTTCGAGTTGGAGCACAACTCTTACCTTATCGATAGGTAATTTATATTCTACAAGGGTCAAGTTAATATCCTGCATCGTGCTATGTTCGGAGGATGAGATAGAGGACTTACTTGTATCTTTATCTTCGTGAAATGTTCTCGTTGTTTCCAGGCCATATTCTTCTTCACTTTCGGAGTAATATGTATCGGCAACCTTGAAAGCATTAGTATGTCCTGCATATATTATGCACTTGAATAAATCCGGAGGCCACGAACTGCGGGATCAACTTCTAGCTCAACGGCCGTCGTTTCTGTAACCACAATATCAAACCCGACCATGATGGCGAATTTTGTATATACTTCGTATTAATGACTAAAACAGCGTGCGGAAGTAACTTTTTCGAGGGAACACTTGATATGTATGAATGATATTGTGGATGCAAGAGTTTAAGAAGTTAACGATGTTTATCAAAGGTGGGATTTCAAGCCAATTTTCCAACGATAGGAGCAAGCGATGAAGATCCCCAAAATGAAAATATCGAATTCTAATTTCTCTTACTCCCACTTTGCACACGGCAGCAGAAATAGAGTTTGAAGCTTTTGTGGTTCTGGAACGCTACCGATAAAAATATGTAAGACTGGCAACGGTACTGACCACTGTTCGCAATGCAAATAAGATCGAACATCGGTACTGTACTGTATTTCAATCAATGTTTGTGCCGTCTATGAAGAGACGTAACTTCCCGTAACCCTGGTTCCGGGGATGTATTTCCTTGTACCCATGGTTCAAATTCGGTACTTGGCGTGGGCACAACGGACGCTCGACTCAAAATGGTCAATTTTTTTTTTGGATAGATTCGTTATTTGAATCTTTGGGGATATAAACTAGTCATGTATAAACAGTCTAGATACATTACTGGCCCAAGTAGTTTGCTTGTAACCGATCAGATTGTAGCCTTGAAAATTGTTTGGCGATGAGTTACGATACTGTACCGGTATGTAAATTCAGCCCACCAGCCCACCAGCCCACCAGCCCACCAGGTGCCATAGCACACTCACACTATATGAGTTGTGGGGGCTCGAAGTTCTAATACATGTCGTGAAACTTGTACATGTAAGTGACTTAAGTTAGGCATCTAAAAGTGGAATCTATCATATATCATCTAACAAAGACATATAGCTAATGCTATGGCTAATGCAATATAGCAGAACTTGATCAGCCATGCTCGAATTGTATGTGTGTAGACGAAGCAGAACGATAGAGGCTCTAATAAGTCTTGCACGTCGTCAAATGTATGCAGCCTCCTACTATCTAACTCTACTCGAGTAGGAGGACTTAGTCAGATAAGGCTTATTAGGGGCTTTAATCGCTAGACCTTCCTTCTAACTAGATGCATATGAATTACCAGAGCCACCCAAAAAATTTAATTGCTGTCAATTTCATTTCATTTATCTAATCGCATTAATCGCATCAAAATCGTCTAATCCACTATAGTTAACTCAATGAAGGTAAAACTAATCTATCGGATTACTGTACGATGAAATTCTTCCAGAAGGTACGGAGTATACCCATTATAAAAACTGTTAATAAAGAATGAAAGCCTGAATAATTTCTTCGTTTTTTTCTTCATCTCCCAACACAAGTGATGTTCTACACAAAATGCATCATCTCATGTTCCAGTCGGAAACCGTCAGGATTCAAGCCCCGATTGTAAGCAGGACGGTCAGCTTCGATCAATCAATTTACGGTAAAGCGCCACCATGCTGATTGCTTCCCACCTTGTATTCTTTGAGTTCGCCTCACTGTCAATCAATATGAACAACTTCACCCACAACCACGTATGTGGACAATACCATCGACTGTTTAATTGAATCTTGGCAACAAGGAAAATGTCAGGATGGATGCTTCCATGTATAGGTCTTTGACGATTGATCAATATCAAATACGAGTCGTACATCTCCTTCCAAAATTTCGCATTGAATCAGATCGTACCTTAAACGTGCATGTTGAATGCGAATTGAGATGTGTAAGTTTTACTGACAGGCCTCAGTATGAAGCTTTGTCGTATCAATGGGGTTCACCACGAGATCGCCGGATGATCTTTATTAATGGGCAGAAATGTCTAGTTCGAGCCAATCTTTGGTCCGCGCTCAATCAATTAAGGAACGAACATGCAGAACGGATTCTTTGGGTAGACGCACTCTGTATCAATCAATATGATACATTTGAGCGAAACCATCAAGTGGGGCAGATGAGCAAGATTTATGAACAAGCGACAAGAGTGATTTGCTGGATAGGCATTGACGAAGGGGTCGAATTTCCTTCCGCTAACAATATCAATACGACGGAATTCGTTCCATCCATTGCGATCAGGACTCTTGAAGCTCTCAGTCGGTCAGGTAGACGATCAGACCAAGAATTATCTACCACAGGATTACCCTACTCGCTTTTGCCTTCAAGCCCAAGTCACTCCCTGGAATCATTATGTCGATTGTTCTATCGCCCATACTGGAAACGACTTTGGATCATCCAAGAGTTAACTCTGGCCAAAGAAATATTGGTTCAGTGCGGCGAATATAATTTTGAATGGAAAGATCTCGCTCGATGTTGTGATAATCTAGAACAAATCTCTGAACATTGGTTGACTATTCGAGACAAGAAAGTATACAGATTGGTCTGTAAGATCAAGGATAGTATCCCATGCCGGTTACACCGGCAAAGGAAGGAGAGACAAACGCACGGGGAGCAAGCACATCCACTTCTTGAGCTTCTCTTTACATACAGCGAAGCACAATGCGAAGATATTCGTGATAAAGTTTTCGTACTACATAGTCTTGCCCATGACTGCTGTAAACGAGAAATACCTGTCGACTATGGAATCTCGATCCTGGAGATATGCTCAAGGATTCTGAACCATCATTTTTCCGAGCATCAGTCACCGCTATTTTACACAGCTAGGCATACGACGGCGGCGCTACATAGGCTTCTAAAGGCGCCAAAACCCGATGAATATTTGCAACGGAAAATGCTAAATTCTACAGCCAAAGCCACACTGAAATTCTACGGCACTCTAGAAGGTACTATCTCATGGTTGAGTCCCGCATCCGATGATCTACCACTCACAGAATGGGTTCTACCCCATCAAGGTCACGAAACGATTATCACAGAAGTCGCTCAAATCCACGAGAAAATGAACGAATTTGGATTTACAAAAAATCTAGACACATACCGGCTCTCCCACATCGGCCATGCCAAATATAGCCGCGCAATTCCAAAAGGTAATTCGTATATCGAACTAGACTCGCCCATTAAAAATAACGTTTTCAGCCAAAGCGACAAGCCATCTTCAAGTTGTTCCACCCTAGGAAACAAACTCTTAGGTTTCGCAAGTAGCAAAATACAACAAGCAATCAAATGGCGCGATCTTGATATCATGTTTCGTAAAGGTCTTGATTGGACTCCAATTATTGGAGGAACGGGTAGGAAAAATCGCGTGCGCATATCTATTTCGAGTGAAAATTTACTGCATTATGTACCGGATAATGCAAGCACGGGTGATCTGATGTGTCAAATTGATGATAGTGATACAATACTAATATTGAGATGGGATGCTAGTGGAAAGGAGGGGAATGGTAGGTATGTGGTTGTGGGAAGAGCAAGCGAGGTACCCCATGCGGGGAGGAGGGAACAGGAAATCTCGAGGTATGGAGCGAAGGAAAGGGTGAAAGTTTGGTTGGATGCTCCGACGTTGCAATTGTTGAGTTGGGAGGAGGGCTAGTTTTTGGGGGGTTTGCTTTGGGTGTTTGGCTTGAGATATCTGATTCCTGGCTGTCAGTGGGATATGACTATATGTACTCTAATGATTGATGAAATAAGGCTTGGACACAAAGGGGGATGGGGAAAGTGTCAGTGCATCAATGAAAATTGGAAACGGTGTTTACATCAGGGTGAAAGTTCCCAATTTCCAACTCAACAAATTACGCATCACATTTCTCGTGATAAAGTCAAGAAATAAGAATACGCTGCAAAAAACCGACTCTTCGTGTAGCACATTACTCGTATCAATTTACCAATAGCATACCTACACTACTACCACACTGTACAACGGGTATCACCATACCTAAGTATCCACGATATCCAAATCTCACTTCCCAACCCAACACTCTTAAAACATACCTACCAACAACAACAACAATAACAAGCTACAAAAATAAAGATTAAGATCATTAAAAGATAAAAACATCCACAATCTCACACATAAATATCCCAACAGTTACCAGTTACTCACTAACCATATCCAGTCACTCGAAAGTAAATAAGATAACCTAAACAAATCCCTAGAGTTCGAATATTGGAGTATCGGATTAGTACTCCCTAGCTAGACGAGATATCGTTGGCTACCTAACGTAATAAAACATACAGTTTGTTGGCTTGCTGACACTGCTTATGTGGAAAGATTAGGAATATGCTGCATTTGTTGGAAAGTTGGAGTGTGAAATATATAGATATATCCTTCCCATTTCCATTTCTTCCTTTCTTTCTTCCTTTCTTCCTTCCACAAACAACCCCTCCTCCCCTTTCAAAAAAACCATGACCACCACCCCCTCCACACCCTCCACACCCTCACAACCGCGCACCCCTTCCCCCCTCATAACCCTACAAACCCAGTCCTTCTCCCGCCCCCACC
>PQXN01000260.1:0-53387 GCA_004786275.1 Botryotinia convoluta
AAGAAATTACTTCAATTTCGAATCAAAATATTGAATAATTGATTTAATAATAAGGATTGAATTGATTGTAGTTGTTAATAAATTCCGGGTAAAATCCGGTGGGCTGATAGGAGTTGATTAGTACTATAGGAGAAAAAAGAGGCTGGGTTTGACCACTTTTTAACACTTTCAATCATCCAATTTCTCCTCCTTCAATCTAAAGTAAAATATAGCTTTTGATAGGAATCAATATAATTAAGAGGTGAAAAGTAATTTGATATTTTCAGATTTATTTGTGGTTGATTTATAATTCAATTAATTCAGAGATTTCATTGAAGATTTATGTGGTCAAAATCGGCGGCCTCTTTTTTCTCCTACGTAGAGCCAGCCCTACACTTTCAAGATATAATGCGGGGTTCCTCTGTTACGTAATACATTACCCCATGAATTAACGTGATTGCCCCTTCATGAAGAAGATGTATGTTCTCGTTCTCTTCTTCTCTTTCTTTTCCTCCCCAGATCACTCATATAACTTTAGTCTATGATCAATTGATACATACTTCTGTATGTTGACATTGTTTTCTTCGCTTCTGTTGTTCTTCTCACCCGGTGCTTGCACCACTTCGTTTTGCGTTAGCAGAACGAAAAATAATTATTCAAATTTAAGAGCTCTTTATTGAGTTTCTCAAGCATAGATCTTAAAGAAACAATGTCTTCAAGAAGGACTTTGAGATTTTTAATGCATCTAACATAAATAGGAATGCTGACCAGTTTGAAAGAGATATTGCACCTGTACTTGCACATGATGCGATTAGAGCCGAGTCAAGTATTCATTTACGAGATGCATTAAATGCTACTCTAAAATTAAAGGATATCAATAAAAGATTACCGGATGTTTTAACGGAAGAAGATACTGAACTTATCCAGAAATTTCAAAAGGAAGAGAAGTTGTTGAAAGATTTCGTGGATATTGAAGCTGGATTCGAGAAACAATTCAAGAAACTGGAGACAACTTTGGATAAGACGGACCCTGATTCATTGAAATTACAAGAAACCATGAGAAATCTCGTTTCACAAGTAACCCCAAAGTTGGAGATGCAAATGGAGTTATTTGTTGATTTAACTAGTAAGAATGAAACCTACAAAGTTGAGCTAGAACAATTGAATGCCCAATTAATTGAACTTCGAACTGGAACAAATATGACTGATGCTATGAAAGATTTATTGGATAGCCATTATAAAGCCAAGGAAAAGCTCACTGAAGGTAGGGTTGATCTTAAAACTACTTCCGATCTGTATAAAAAAATCGGGGCTTTAGAAAGTCGAAAGGATAATTTAAAAAGGGACTTATCTATCACCAATACAAACCTCCTAAGTATGACCAAGGAAAGGGACGAATTGAGATCTTCTAAGGCTAATCATGAACAAATTGAACGAGAATCAAAAGCCATTCAAGCATCTAAATTGAACCTAGAGCAAGAGAAGGTCATCGCATCTGGTCTTGCCGCACGTTTATCGGAAGAAGAGAATAAGTCAAAGGGACTACAAAAGGATATTGATGATTTAAGAAATCGACCAGTTCTAGCAGCTGATATGCATGCAGGAAGGTCTAAATTTCTTGAAAAAATCGAACTCGAGGGAGCAAATACAAAGTTGACTACAATGGTACCAAGATCCGATCTGGATACATTACAAGCCCAGTTTGATACACTTAAAACCGAAGCAAATAAGGATAGAACATCTCTTGCAAGTGTAGTTACACAAGAAGATCATGAAGCAATTTTGAAAAGAGTCAGAACTGTCTATGAGAATGCATCCAAAGATTTTGTACCTAAAGCCGATCTTGAAAGCACTCAGAAAAGATTCAATGCAGCATCAGCGGAGTTAGATGCCTTAAAGTTAAGATTTAATTCTTCCAATGACACAACACCTGAATCTCGATCTTTTCAATCCCAAGTGCCCATGGGGTCTATATCGAGAGATAGGTCAATCAATAGCGATCGGGCTCAATCCCAACCTCAAGTTCATTCCCAAAACGGTTTTCAGGCTAGTACTTCTACACCTGTTACGCCATCATCCACACGCCACTATACTGGGATGGATTTATCACAATCGAGACCTGGTTCTACATTCATTGGATTAAATTCAAGAGTTCCTCTCCCTGGTCCAAACTCCATTTCTGAAACTCGTGGTCATGGTGTTAACTTGGGCATAGGAAATGGCCAACAGCTGTCAATTCCACCGCAAAATAAGGATATTCCGTTGGCAAGTATTGAACAATCTCCACAACCAGTGAGCCTTGGACAACCATCGAGAATTCCTAGGTCCCCACAGGATATGAATATGCGATTTGGAACCTCCCAAGGAGTTAACCATTAACAGTCTGAGAGTCCTATGCCCCCACGTACTGATCGTTTATCTCGGGCCCAGACCCCTTCACATATTCCACTTCCAGCTTTCGATCGACAATATGGAGATTCCATGCTACCACAACCTGGTTATTCTTCTCGAGCTCAAACGCCTTCTCTTCCTCCTCCAACATTCGGTCAACAATTTGGAAACCCTATGACACCGCGTATCGGTCATTCATCTAGAGCTCAAACACCTTCACACATTCCCATTCCGGTACAAGCAGGCGGAATGATGCCAACTTCAAGACAAGCATCAATACGACCACATAATCGATGCATGTTTTTGATTAGTGGTACAGTTAATCAAGGACCTAGAACATTACAGGTTCTACCAGAGTTGATAGATAAGATTCAAATAGAGATGCAAGATTGGGATTCACATCCTTCAAATACAAAAAAGAAGTGGGATAAAATTTCCAAAATGAGCGCTGACAGGTGTTGTTATCGTCAGGAAAAAGCAATTGTCTCTTTCTGTTGCTCCATCATCAGCTGAATCACCAGACAGATTCGCTTGTCCATACTGTGTAGAGAATCGAAAACTTTGCGTGTTGGTCTCCCTTTCTGGGCCAGTCATTGCACCTTTACCTATTAATTATAGGTCTGTCGATGCTAACCCTACCACAAGGGGATATTACATTAGAGGAGGATGAGGAAGCATTATTACCCCGCACAACAACTTGGAAATAAATTGGATAGATGAACAGCTAGGAGTTTATGAGAATAAAATGAAACTTTATATTATGTACATAGATCATTTCAAATTTCAATGAATCCCCTAATTATATCAATCATTACTTTTATAATATGTTTGCCTTGTTTGTCTTTTCATTCTCAATGTCTAGATTGGAGGGCGCGGTCAATGTTATTGAGACTGTTAACCCTGTAAGTACGTAATTCCAAAATTCAAATCGCCTAGTTAGTCTGATCACTAACATACTATATTAATGAATTCCCCTCCTTTTCAACCCCAAATTCTCGAGATAGCCGCTAAGATAGCTCCTGTCCTTAAGAGTAACTTCAAAGAAGGATTTCCTTGAATATTCATAGTTCCTCCAATTGGTACCGGATCTTTTATTGAACTAGACTTGATTTCACTCGACTTTTACGTACCAAGGGGACTATATTTGCGCCAAGCAGCATATTAAAAGTGTGGGTTTAGACTTCAATCTATAGTTATTTAAGGTAAAGTATTGAATACAGCCACCCAAGATAGAGCTTCTATGTTTTTATATCAGAGAATGGGGTAGGGTTAGATAAATGATGAGGAGTAATAGTTCTCAGGATGGATATGAGATATAAGTTAAGCGGGGGAAGTGAAAGGGCTGTAGGATGCATAGTTGGGGGAAAGGGAGAGAAAGAGAGAAAGAGAGATTTGGTCCTTTGGATTATATTTGGATTATTTTCGGAAATAGGTATAGTGAATATATATTTTTTTTCATTTTGTTCTATTTCGGTGGTGGAGAGGTGTACGGATTTTCTTTTATACCATGTATATAGAAGAAATAATAATTTCGAATTGAAGTTGGAATTGAAATCGAAATTGAAATTCGAATGATTTGTATATGAGATAAGGTGTTGAAACGAGGAAGTAATGTATAAAGGGAAAGATATTATAATTCTTATTTTCAATCTTCGCATTATAGGATTATAGTATTAAGCGAACATTTATCATCCTCATCTCATGCATGCTCGTCACCAGTTCCGAAAAATCTCCTAGGAGAATCCAAGTTCATCCCAACCCATCCCATTTTCTTACACCCCTCAATTAACAAAAAACCCATCCTCCTTCCCCCCCTTGCCCCCAACATCCTTCCCAAAAACCGTCCCCTCAAACCTCGGCACATCAAAAGTCCTCTCCGGATCCCTCCCCTCCCTCAAAATATATTCTCCCACTCTGCTCCTACTCCCTCTAATCTCCCCCAACCACCCCGTCATCTCCAACGCCACCTTTTTATTCCCCTTCGCTCCTCCCTTAATCGCCGCTTCCATAACATGATACCTACTAACCTCATTTCTCAACATCATATCAAATGGCGTGGTCGTCGATCCCTCCTCCTTGTAACACGCAATACTCATTCTCTCCAAATTTGGTCTTCCAAAAAGTAATCCCTTAATCTCATTACTATACCCATGATAATTGAAATGAATCGGTTTATCCTCCGTGAACAAACTATTAAACTCCTCCTGTGTCAAACTATGCGGATGTAGAGTTTCCGCTTCCAAAATCATCAAATCCGTTACATTAACCACTCTGATTCTCAATTCCGGACACTTCTTACGGAGTAAGGCAGCAGCAACTACAACTTCAAACATGAGTTCGGACCCGATTCCTACGAGCACGACATCCGGATCCAGTCCATCGTCTGTACTGCAGAATTTCCAAATCGAAGCACCGGCTTGACAATGTTTGTTTGCTTCTTCGGGACTGAGGAAGACGGGTTGAGGTTGTTTGGATCCAACCATTAGGTTTATGTAGTTGGTTGATTTGAGACAATGAGAGATTGTTGAGAGGAAAGTATTTGCATCGGGTGGGAAGTAAACTCTTGCAGCTGTTGGCTTGAGATTTAGGACTGCACCGATGAATGAAGGATTTTGATGCGAGAATCCATTATGTTCTTGACGAGTCCATGTACTGGTTTCGATATAATTGAGAGATGAGAGATCTGCTCTGAAACGGGTTTCTCGTGCCATTTTGTTGAATTTACTATATTGAACCATCATGGTATGAATTATACCAAGGAAAGATTCATAAGATGGGAAAATTCCAGTACGTCCTGTGAGAGTATATCCTAGAAATGATGAGTATGATGCAAAAGGAAAGACGAGAAAAATATATCATACCTTGAAGAAAGCCTTGACATGTATGTTCACTAAGAATTTCAATAACTCTTCCACCCTGAGCATGTGAAAATTCATCCCATTGAAAATCGCGTCCTGTATGCTTAAATACTGCGTCAAGTTTATTACTGACAAGTTCATCTGGGGAGAATAGACGAAGGGATTTTGGATTATCAACCAAAGTTTGATCAATAAGATCACCAATGGCTTTCATGCAAGAAACTTCTGTTCCTTTCTCAACACTATACTTCTTCCAATCTGGTACTTTTAATACTTCATGGTTTTTATATGTTTCTGGTCTCTGACCGAGTTTTTTATGCTCGGGTGGGATGATTGCCTTGACAGAGTCAACAACATCACCAGATTCCGTAAATAACTTGGCTGGTCCGTATGATAAAAGCCATTCTTGCAGGTCAGCAAGTTGATCTTTGTTTGATTTAACGGCCATGAGGGGAACTTGATGAGCATGGAATGATCCTTCGACATATTCTCCATCAACAATCTTTGGACCACTCCATCCTTTAGGAGTTCTCATGATGATTACTGGCCACTATTTGGTGTTAGTATGTAAACTTTCGTCTATAAATTGGGAGAATTACTCTTGGTTTCATAATTGGCTTTCCAGATCTGGCAGCTTTTTGAATTTTACGAATTTCATCAAGAGCCCATTGCATACTTGTTGCCATATCACGATCCTAATGTATGATTAGTATGATTTCCTCAAAACGACTCCACAGTACAATTCTCCCAACTTCCAAGCAATTAACTTACGATATCTTCCAAATCCTCAACAAATCGACATTGATATCCATAACCAGTAAATAAAGATGCCAATTCCTTATCATCCATACAACCATAAATAGTTCTCTCAGAAATCTTGAAACCATTCACATGAACAATTGGAATAACCGCACCAGATTCCGCTGGATCAATATATTTAGCCGCATGCCATGCAGTAGCTGTTGGACCTGATTCCGCTTCACCATCGCCAACTACACAAGCAACCACCAAATCAGGATTATCCATCACCGCACCAAAAGCTACCGAAAGAGCATATCCAAGTTCTCCACCTTCATGAATGGAACCTGGAACTTCGGCACTGATGTGAGAAGGAAATCCAGATGGTGTACTGAAACCAGTAATGAGGTTATGAAGACCTTGCTTGTTGTTGGAATATTTGGGATAGAATTTTGCCAAAGTGCCTTCTAACCAAAGGGAAGAAAGAATTGCTGGAGCTCCATGACCAGGTCCAACAACATATATCATGTCAAGATCATTCTTTTTCGTGAGATAGTTGAGATGAGCATAAACCAAAGTAAGACCAGGACATGTTCCCCAATGGCCCAAAAGTCTTGGTTTTATATCATCAAATGTGAGATCTCTTTCCAAATAAGCATTATCAGAAAGGAAAATCATAGCTATGAAGATGTTAGCTTGGGTATAGTGATATTCCTTTTGCATTTCTTACCAGCAGCAATATAATTGCTAGCTCTACGAAATTCCTCAAGTCCTCTTAAATCATCATCGGGGATTTGTAACTTTTCCAATTTGACTGCTAAATCATTGACCGTTGACGAACCAGGTATGTTGGAATTCAAAGCTTGAGGATTTGGTCTATCTATGATTTCTCCAGGCATATTTGAGTTTGTTGTGGATTGATTTTGAGGGGTGGTTTGAGGTTATTGTGGTTGTAATTGTAGTCGTGGTCGTGGTCGTGATATCTTGATTTCGTTATTTGTGTCAATATATATCGTATACCTTGATATCAAGCAGACAATTCCGATATCTCCAAAAGCAAAGAGATAGAGGAAAGACGAGTGAAGTATTGAGAAGAGGAAGAGAGACAATTGATTATTTCGAATATAGAATATACTTGAGTGAATAGAGTAAAGATCAATTGAAAGGATAAATAAATAACATTACCCCTCCTACTATTTCTCCAAACACAAAACAAGCTCTCTAGCTCTCCACTTCTTCCACCTTAACAAAGGAACAACTGCGTCACATCTATCATTCATCCATCATCATCATCATCCATCATACATACTGGGTACATTCATATCAACAAACTAACGATGCCGATAAATCCGATACGATGCATTATACACATAGACTTAAATGCATCCACCATGAACCATCCACGGCCAAGGCCAAGACCCAACTAGATACCTATTTTCCAGTATTAAAATGTTCTAGAAAGTATGGATTTTGTAAGAAACACCGAGATTGGAATTCTCTCCATGAATTTTGATGCTATTTAATGTAATTAGTTTGTAATAGAAGCTTACTAGAAAGTCTCGTATTAGGTAGGAAGAAGGCTTGACGTTTGTATCAACGTCATACCCCTCTCTAATGGTGGAGATAGGATATTGTGAATCGTTGCAGTATTTGGGATTTGATTATGGTACATCCATCTTTATATATGGTAGTAAATCTATTCCTCTCATCACAATCACAGTCACTCAATAGAAAGAAACAATATATATAATCTGTATTCTCTTCCCGGATGAAATGGCGAAGAACCCTAACCAAACCAACATCTCATGGCGTAAGAATCCACCATCCAAGATTTGCAGCATCTAATTCCCCTTCCCCTGTAATAAAATAACCAGACTCCCCCCCTGTAAACACCCGCCCGTTCCCGATAATCCAGAAAAGCTTTATCCTCTGTAGCTTTGGTACATCACTAAATGTAAACCAATCGATAAGTCTTAATTCTTGGCTTCGATAAGAAATTCACGTACGACGTATGGCGGGGAATTTCTTGAACGTCATCTGTGCTGCTTTGGCATGATACGATTATGGGACGAGAGATGGAAAGGGATTGATTGTGGGATGATTTTACTTCGTGGATGTGTTTGTTTATTTAGGTATAGGTATACTTCTAAATATTAAGCTTGGTACTTTACTCTGCTTCATGCATTTGTATTGTTTCTTTCTATCGGATTCATCGACATCGGAAGTTGTGTGCCAGTGCTAGGTTCAAAGAAAGACGACGATTGGAGATCTAATCCATACATTTCTAGGATATCTACCAATTCACATATCTAGCTAGATACTCATTTACGATCTCCATCATCCATTGGTGATCTTCGAACCTCAACATACAACCAAACACAAACCGCAAACCACAATACCTACCACCCACCCCCATCCACAATGTCCAAAATCATCCTCTCCATAAACGCCGGATCCTCCTCCGTCAAAATCTCCATCTTCTCCGCCTCCCAAGGCGACGCCTCCCCCAAACCCCTCGCCGAAGCCCAAATATCCGGCCTCACATCCCCACCCCCAACCTTCAAATACTCCCGATCCGGAGCCTCCATAATCAAAGACCAAAAACTAGATTCCAACATCACCGACCAAAAATCCGCTTTCCAATACATCCTCACCCACCTAATCAACGACCCCTCCTTCCCATACATCACCCAACTCACCGACATCTCCCTCGCCAGCCACCGCGTCGTACACGGCGGAGACTACCAAACCAGCCAACTCATTACCCGCTCCACTCTCCACCATCTCGAAACCCTCACCGATCTCGCTCCTCTGCACAACGCCTCCGCACTCTCCATCATCGAACACTGCATTACCCATCTGCCCTCCACGCGCAACATCGCAGTCTTCGACTCGCAATTCCACGCTACGATTCCCGAACACATCTCCACCTACCCCATTGATCAGGAAATCGCAAAGAAGAACGGATTGAGAAAATATGGATTCCACGGGATTTCCTATGCGTTTATAACGCGGAGTGTAGCGGAGTTTTTGGGGAAGAAGGAAGAGGAGACGAATATTATTGCGTTGCATTTGGGGAGTGGAGCGAGTGCGTGTGTGGTCAAGAATGGGAAGAGTTGGGATACGAGTATGGGGTTGACGCCGTTGGCGGGGTTGCCGGGGGCGACGAGGAGTGGGAGTTTGGATCCGAGGTATGTTTTTCTTTCTTTATCTCTATCTCTATCTATCCATCCCTACATTTCCCTTTTCCTAAGACCCCTCTTTTCCAATCCCCCCCCTCCTCCCTTCCTAGCTAACCCCCTCCCCCTCAAGTCTCGTCTTCCACTACGCCACCAACGTCGGCAAGCTCTCCCCCAACTCCACCTCCTCCCTACACATTTCCCGCGCCGAAGAAATCCTGAACAAAGAATCTGGCTGGAAATCCCTCACCGGCACCACCGATTTCGGCACCATTACATCCTCCTCCTCCGATCCCACCATGAAACTCGCATTCGACATCTTCGTCGATCGGATCCTCTCCTACATCGGACACTATTACATATCTCTGCATGGAAATATCGACGCGTTAGTTTTTGCAGGGGGGATTGGAGAGAAGAGTGAGGTTTTGAGAGAGAGGGTGGGAGAGGAAATTAGGTGTTTGGGGTTTGAGATTGATGGGGAGAGGAATGCGAGGGAGATGGAGGGGACGGTGCAGGAGATTGGGAAGGAGGGGGCGAAGCATCGTATGTTGGTTTGCAAGACGAATGAACAGTTTGAGATGGCGAGACATTGTGTGGTTGATGAGGGACTTTTTGGGGAATGAGAGGAGTGGAGATGAGGGGAGAGGAATGATTGTGCGCTGTGAACATTGGGAAGTGGGCTGTGAAGTAATGAAGTCATAAAATATTCAACAGAGTGAAACGAATGAATGTATCAATGAAGAAAAGAAAAGCAAGAAAGGCAGAAAGCAAATTAAAATCAATTTTTTGAGAAAGAAAAAAAATCTAAAATACCATGCACGCTACGCTACGCTCCATGGGTATATCTACAAAAAGATGAGAAGAGTACTATGATCCTCTATTTTGCATCGCGCCATAAACATCCAAACCCCATAATAATGATATGTTTCCAGCGCCAGAGCCATACGCTCGCAAGAACATCAAGCAATCTTTTAATGTCATCATCAGTCCTGTAGTCCCCAAACTATCCATCTCTTTCTATCGTTCGAACCAACCTTGAATCTCTACTCATCAGTATCCTCAAAGTAACCAATCTTCACCTCACCCATTTAAATTTCCACCATCATCCGATAAAAACCGGCATTCTACTCCCCTTCAAATCAGGTGGAACACCACATTTATCATCTTTATTCCAATCATGCAATAAAAGCCAACACAACATTCTGAACATAAGCGAAACCCAGATGATATTTCTCTGTTCCCTTTCCAATGGACTCGACTCCTTCCCATCAATATCACGTTCCGCGACCGCGGGTCGAATCTCCTCGAAATATATCTTCAACAAAGGTTCTTCCTTTTGGACAGAAACGATGGAATTTAAAGAGGAATTAGGTTTGTCGAGGATTTTCGTCACTTTATCCAAATGGGCCACGACGACTTGAAGAACATCTTTTTGTCTGAGTTCGTGGAGGAGGTAATCTGTTTGGTAGTCTATGGCATCGTGGATCATTTCGCGCATTTCAATACTAAGATTATATTCATCGATTTCTTTTCCGGAATGAAGAGATTGGATTTCCTGCCACTGTTTGATGATTTTGGCGAAGGGATGAAGTTTGGCAGTTTCATCGACATTGCTTTCTTGTTCGAAAATGTCGCTGAGCTTCTCCTGAAAGATGGTCATGAGCTTCGAGACTTTCCAAGCGGGTTTTGAACCGGCTTTTTTCAACCAAGGATCTTGAGTTGGGTTGGGAATCATTCTGAAATTGCTTCCACGAATTCGAGTAACCTTCCCGAGCATGCCGATGATTTCAAAAGATACTATGCAAACAATTAGATATACATTTATAAGAAGAGTAAAAGTGGAACTTACCCGAGAATATGTGCCTGTGATCTTTCCTGTATCTCTTTAATATTTGAGGTGTACAGCCAAGTGACTCCAAGGTCAATTCCACATCATCTTCACTTCCAAACTTCAGTTCCAAACTTTGAGATTCCGTATCCACCTCTTCTAAGTATTCCTTCTCCTCAAATATATTGGGGACAGTCCCAAAGCATAATGCCTTGACATCATTCGATGGAATGACACGATCTTGCTCAAATTTAGATTTTCCCGTAACAGTAAACACAACCATAACACCTAAACCATGAACCGTCGTCGAGGTAAGAATAAAACCATTACCTTCAGCTCTGAGGTTCCATTGTATTTGATCAAACACCTTCCAATACATTCCTAATAATGACATCATTTCCACCAGGTGACATATAGCAGATGTAGCATACGGTTTAGTCATACTAGCTGGAACGAAATCCCAAGACCGAGTTTTGACCTGTAAACCCACAGCTAATTCGTACTTTGGAGGCTCTATCGATTTATGTCCATCAGATGGTGGTCTACTCGATCGAGTGTCCTTGTCCCATTTTCGCGATTCTGATTCCTCAGTTTGTAGACTCGATAACAACGTAACCCAAGATGCCCGTTCATCATCCGCCGTATGAATCCGTTGAATAGTTTCCTTATCTTTCTTCAATTGATCATCCGGTTCGCGAACTTTGGTATTCTTGTATGATTCAGGAGTGCCATCGATATAATGAATTGGCTTATTCTGAATTGGACCCCTTTGATTATCCGGCGGTGCAATAAGTATAACTGGAACTTCAAACACAACCTCGACTCGAAACTCCCTTATCCTCAACTGTCGATGAGTTCCCCCGGACCAAAGACCCATCACTGACTCGGCACATCGTCTATACCCCTCCGCACTCGAGAAATATTGCTGCGCCACCTGCAAACAAGTTGTCAAAAGTGCTATTACCGCAACAATCAATGCCACGAGCCCAAAAACATTTTGGTTGAGGTTATCTAAAGCCGACATATTTCTTGGCTCTCAGCCTCGTCTTCTCTGTCTCTCAAATTTCCTTTCGATTCGCAGGCAGGTTCGTGAATATATAAAACAAAATCCCTTTGCAATTAAAACATCGCTCAAAATCGCTCAAAATCAAAATCAAATTGAAAAGACATGCAGAAAAGAATAAAAACAAAACGGCGCGGTCTCGAGATATATACACAATGTCTATTAATATTGTACAACATCAACATCATCAACAGCGACACGAAAAACTTACCTGAGTCCCCCCAACCTTGTGTATCACGCATGGAAATGGGTGAGGCTGAAGAATTCATGGGTTCTTAATGGTTTTGCTGCTTGCCAAGCCACTGAGCCACGAATATACCCTGTGCTGCATGTCAGCTTGAAGAAAGAGGTGCAAATCAAATCATTTTTGGAAATATGTAAGTTTTTGATACCAATTCAGTATCAAATCATCTGATGTTGATAAAACTATGAGGAGTAAGTGGTGGATTTGAGAGATGGGACGAACTCATTGAGTGTGGAGTACAAGCACGGATGTGAACTAATATTTGAATATTTGGTAAGAATTCATTACAAGCGATTTGGAAATCAGAGAGGCCTCCTTCCTTAGCAATCTTGTGAATGCGAGGGTTCCAGAGTGTGCGTCTATTTCTTATCCTTCCCATTGTCTACAATGAACATGCAGAAGATGCAGAAGGTGCACAATAATTAGATAAAAATGCATACATACATCTGAGTTAATACATATCATGAGTTCATATCATTTGCACGTACATCACGATCACCATCACTTAGAGTCTAGAATAGTAATTAAGATCATGATCAATTTTTTTGCCTATGAAATTCTGAATCCATAAAACCATCGTCTCAAATACATGAATATCATTTGATAGTACATTGTTTATAATCATGATCATGATCTTGAAAATAGATTATAGGTAAAAGACCGCAAACGTAAACAAATTGAGATTTTGTTTTAACACCCAGTTGTCATACGAATCAGATAAAGTTTGACCATAGACGCCAATCAAATTAAAATAATTCGAAAACGTCAATCAAAGCGTGTGTATCATCCTATGCAATATGCCCACCATCCATGATACCAACGCAAAGACTCTTAGAAAAGTCATTGGAGATCCTATGCAGTCAAAAGTAACCTTTCCTCCCCGAATATCACAATGTACATGTGAAGGAAGGCTCAAACGCCATGAGAATACAAGAATGGGAAATTCGAATTTGGTGGTGACAGATAAAAATCAAGACTAAAAGTTTAATCTTGAGATAAAAACTTGATGTCGAGAAGTCATGATGATTATGAAACAACCCATTCAGAGTCCTGAACGTCTTTTTGAACGTCATGAACATTATAATCACTGTCGACATAAGTGAGGTCTGATGTCCACTTTTGTCCTGGAGGACTTCTTTCAGTCTTTGGTGGAATGGTGTACTCTTTCTCATCGGTTGAACTAGTGGTTCCAGCCCCCTCTGCACCAGCAATCTCCTTCTTGTCCTTCTTTGCCTTCTTCTTCTTGCTTGAAACTTGCTCCCATTCACGAGAATCTTCAATGATGGTCTTGACACGTTCATCATCATCACCATATCCTTGCCATTGAGTACCAGTAACCTCGCTCTCGGAGAAGTTTTCAGCTGGAACAACAACCTTGACCTTCTCATCTGTCTTGTTTTCAGCGGTGTCGAGTAAATCGAATTTGTTGACGGGAGCGTTTGATGTGTTGGCAGAGGAAGCAGTCCAAGCAGAGTTAGCAGCTTGGGAGGCCATGAATTGACTACCATCCTTAGCAGCTCTACCTTCAGCTTCTCTGGCGGTACGACGTTGCTTCTCTTCCTTGACCTTACGTTCCTTTTCCTCTTGCTCTCTAGCAACCTTGGCAGCTTCAATCTTGGCGCGGTTTTGTCTTTGCTTCTTGGTTTCGGCAGGTTGAGGAGCGGCCTTGGCCTTTTCTTTCTTGGCTGACTTAGGGTTGGTAGGCTCAGTAACTTTCAAGACGGATGGACCAGGAGCGGCAGGTTCAAGCATATCGGCGATACCACTTGCGACAGGAGAAGTACCCTTGGTTGGGCCAACTTCAGGAGAATCAGTGAAGGATTGATCATCATCAGCATCGCCAGCGGTCATGTTTCCAGAGTCCTTAATCTCCTTTTCTTGTGCACGAGATTGTTTGACAGACTTTTGACGATTTGTAGATGAAGAGGAGTTACCAGAGAATTGAGTACCAGCTTGAGTTTTGGCGAATTGAAGAGCGAATTTACGGTTGTTTTCCGCATCATTATCATCATCATCGGAATCATTGGCGACAGGCTTAACAGTTTCTTGTTTGGGTTCGGGTTTTTGAGGAGCGGGAGTTTTCTTCTTTTCAGCTTTGGCAGAAGACTTTTTATCTTGTTCACCACTGCTCAAGCCATCCTTCTTGGATTTCTTGGACTTTGGTTCCTTGCGCTCTTCAACAACCTTACTGGCTTGTTTGACGGCAGTTTGAGCTTTAGCCTTGACCTTAGATTTGTTGTTAACGTAGTAGTATCCTG
Organism: Botryotinia convoluta; assembly: GCA_004786275.1. Classification (NCBI taxonomy): domain Eukaryota; kingdom Fungi; phylum Ascomycota; class Leotiomycetes; order Helotiales; family Sclerotiniaceae; genus Botryotinia; species Botryotinia convoluta. Next base: position 14,539 of record PQXN01000260.1, read on the forward strand.
CTGCACCGAGGACAACAGTCCAGCCGATAACAGTGGTGAGTAAACTTGTGCTACTCATGATGAATAAACCGTAGATAGTTAAATGTCAAGTGATGTCGTAATCAAGCTCTAGAGCTCTCTCGAATTGGGGATCGATCGATCGACTTATTGGGACATCAGGAGATGTTCTGACGAAGAGGTTTTCTGTTTCGTGTGGAATTGAATCAAAGTGATATTCAATTAATTGTCGAGATGACAATTTTTTGAAGAAGGATTTGAATGTTTATGATATTCGAAAGAGAAAAAGAATGTCCTTGTAAGTAGGAGAGCAAAAGAAGATGGGGGGTTATAAACCCTATTTCGCCGTATGAGTTTTGAGGAGAAACAGTATCGAGATGTGGCCTTTAAGATTAAGTACAGACCAAGTCGACCCTAAAAAAGTATTCGGATCAAATCCTAATCATTATTGGAGCTCCCCATGTTTTCTAGCGTTGCTTTTTAAGTGTATGCAGGGTAACCTAATTGGGTAAGAGCTGTATCGGATCAATTAGTTCCGAATCACCGATATAACTAAATGATTTCTTTTGGTGGTCTCGAGGTGGTGAATTTGGATGAGCCACTGGTGAGCTGTGTGAGTGGATTACATAATGACAAAAGGTGGGGTGTCTGAATCATAAACATACTTTCGTCGCTGATTGCTTGATTGCTATGCTAGACTGTTAGAGTAGACTACCTAGTAGAGTAAACCGAGGGGATAAGAGATACATATACATTTTTGGACGTCACATATACATACATCTTTGAACTTATGGTAACTACCTACCTACACCACATCTAGTTAACAATCAATCCAGCTAATCATTACGCAGCTAGACCGTCTAGATTGTTAGATCACTCCCTTATCATTATCTTTATCATTCTTTTCTTTCCTCCACTTTCATTCTAACATCTCCTTTCTATCTCTACAACCAATCGTCAAGTTTCCTTAGGAGGGGAACTACCAGAGAGAGATCAGGAAAAACAAGAAGAAACTACAACGTCAATCAAAATGTCTCTTAACCGTATCATTATTGATACTGATCCTGGTGAAATCTTTGATTCATTGTTATTTCAAAGATCATAAAGCTAATTAGGAATTCCCCCAAAGGTATCGATGATGTTCTCGCCATTCTCTTAGCCTTGGCTGCAAAGCCAGAAGAGTTAGATGTCATGATGATTTCTATAACTTATGGAAATGTTGAAGTTGATAGGTATATCCAGAAAATCATATCGATGTTGTTAGCATTAACTTTGCTAATCAAACAAAAAGTTGTTTGAAGAATTGTGTAGCTTTATTTCATGTCCTTGAACAAGAATTGAAATGGAGACAGGGGCGTGGTCAACTTGAGGGCTTTGATGCAATGAAGAAGTCAAAGCCTATCGTGGCTGTTGGAGCAGATCATCCACTTGAGGATGAGATGCTTATGGCAGATTACTTCCGTAAGAGCTTTATCAATAACTCCATATGAAATATCAACTAATCCTAGCAATAGATGGCGTTGATGGTCTTGGTGGTGTTCATACTAGTGTAAGATAAATATGCCTCTTCATTTTTCGCTCTTCTTGGGACTGCCACCTGACATATTTCTTTGTAGCATCCACATCTATCTCCCGCCGATACTTGGAAGACACTTTTCCAACCTCCTCCCGAAAATGCTACCGCTGAAGAAATTGCTGAGGCCCGCCTACTCGCTTCTCCATCTCCATCATTCACAGCTTCTCATGTTCCTGCTCATAAGGAAATGCTTCGCTTACTTCGAGAAAACCCTAAAGATACAATTACAATTGTTTGTGTCGGACCTTTGACCAATATTGCTTTGGCTGCTGCGGAAGATACTGAAACATTTTTAAGAGTCAAGGAAGTTGTAGTAATGGGTGGTGCGATCGATGTAGAGGGTAATATTACCCCTGTCGCTGAATTCAATACTTATGCAGATGCGGTCGCAACTGCCAGAGTATTTGCCCTTACAGGTCCAAACCCAATTACCACCATGCCACCGGTACCTTTGAATAAGTCAACTCTTCCATCATATCCTACGAACCTTTCCAGGAAACTTAACTTAACATTATTCCCCCTGGATATTACAACTCCACATCAGTTAATGAAGTCAGACTTCCAAGCGAAGTTAAAACCCCTCATCAAAGCTGGAAGTCCTCTTGCAGAATGGGTATCTGTATTTGTACACAAGACTTATGAGAAAATGACCTCTCTTGGTAGAAATGCAACATCAAACCCAGGTCTCGAGTTGCATGATCCACTTTGTATCTGGTATATGTTGACTCGTTCATCTCCTACTTGGATGACTTTTCCAAGAGGACCGGAGGATATTCGAGTTGAAACATCTGGTCAATGGACTAGAGGTATGCATATCGTTGATAGACGTATGAGAAAGAAGGCAGGAGTTGAGCAAGTCAAGAGCCCTGGAGCTATTGATATTAGAGATCCAATGGAAAGCATTGCTTCCGTCGTTCATATTAATAACGATATTGGTGATGTTACAGCCGAGGAGCCTGGAGATAATGGTGGCTGGCTTAGCGTTCATAAGGGTAACAGAGTCAACAGAATTGTTGGTACTCCTGGAGAGGAATCTTTTGGACCTTACCTTTTGGAAAGAGTTTTTGGATAAACTTTATGGTTTGAATACCTAGTACTTTTGGATTACAGTACATGCCATCATGTTGGATAAAGATGTGTTCTACTTAAAGCTTAATTTGGTAAATGAAAATTTGAGCTATCTGAAAACTGCCTTGACATGCCTTTTAGTTACATTTCACTGATCCCATGATATAAACTCGAATTTAAGCAGATTTCCCTCGATGTCTGAATTCGCTTGAGCTATCTTCATAGCCAACACAAAGTCAAAAGGATGGATATAAAAGAACCTTTCTAATGGCACTCCATTCAACGCCAAATAATGCAGCATAAAGAACATTCCACCCATCTTGTACGCACCCACGCTCGTCCGTACTTTTGTAAATGCCAAATTCTGGTATCTCTCCCCGCGCATTCTCCTTCTTTCCTCGGCCCCTTGATTTCCTTCATTTCCAGTCGTCTATTCCATCCACTCAATACCATGCATGCCCTTAGACACTGATCCATAGTCGCCAGTGCTCGATTAAGAACATTTAATTATGAATGTTTCGTCCCTCCAATGACAGCTCCCCTAACCTCCACCCAATTAATACTATCATCCAATTCCTCATCCACCAAGCCAACTACAACCACATTGTCACCACGGATTAGATAGAGACCGTGTGGGACTTCACTGGAAGCTTCGATATCTTCTGGAGGTCGGATTATGCGCTCGATGGTTTGAGATAGGACCTGTGGTTTGTGTTAGTAATTGGAGGGGCAGAAGGAAGTGGCAAGTTAGGGAGGGACGGGGAATAGAGAAAAGGAAAGAGAGAAGGAAATTGAGAATTGATGAAACACGAAAGGTAGAAATACCAAATTAGTCTGTTGATCACAACTCAAAAGTGTACCGACCAGTGTTCTTGAATCCGCAGTCAAGATTAGAACTTTCTCTAAGGAGCTGTTAGGATGCGGTTGTAAGTCTTGCTTGTTCTTATAGTTTGCGCGTATAATAGGAGTGGTAAAATGAACAATCCAAAGAGGAAGGGACAGAAAGAGGGTCAAAAAATGGTAAACTTACTGTTTACATAGCTAGAGAGTGACATTTTGAGCTGGAGCTGCAGGAGCAACTCTGCTGTGAGAAATGATATCACGAGATGTGACGGTGCGGTTAATTACGGCTTATGTAATCAGCTCACTTTTGATAAGGTGAATTTGAGGTTTGCTGCGTCTGCAATTTGGACTGGTAAAAGGTTGTTATTGTTTTGGAAACTTCAACAATTCCACACTTACAACTCAATAACCAAAAAGTGATGGCATATAGAAATCCGCTTGACGGAGTTCGGGAGAACAAAGATCCGAAGCACGGTCCTCCATCAACTGTCAGGAACCCCCCAGAGTTGCTCCATGAGAGCTATTCTGGCAAATCAACCAGAACTCCTCGCACAAGAGATATTCCAACTTACGGCACCGAATATTACTTGTCAGAGCAAACAGATACTTCTGGACGATCTGTCTCTGGTAATTTCCAATTTAAAAAAGATCGCATCGCACCATTCACACCCATCTACTCCGAATTCGTACCAGGCACTGAACCCGACAATTCGGTCGCAACAGCCAAATCCAATTTCCACGGAGTGATTGTTGATGAGCTCGATCGAAAATTGAAGAGAGATCAATTGGCAGCAAGCAGAACAAGTCTCGAGGACGAGCAGGCAGAACACGAGAACCTCACCTACATCGATTCCTTACAAGCTGCTCATATTTACCAAATTTCTGACAAGCAAGTTGTAATTGGACAATTCCAACCTAGTCTTTCAAAGACAGACAGTTCACTAGGTATTAAGGCCTTCCGTGGCTTTGATAGTGACTTTCAAGAAACCGGTCGTCTTAATCGAAAAGCCAATATTGACAAACTTACCGACAAGTTCGTTTTAGACTGCTCACAAGAAGGTGCCAATCGTTGGGAGCTTGAGGAAAATTGGCTCAAACAAGTGTGCGATATTCATCAGTCCCAGCTTGACGAAGATCAATACAACGCCCTTCTTTCCAACAACTATTAATATGTCGTTCCTATTTTCTGCCCCAGTCGATATTGATATCGTTCTGGAAGATGGAGATAGTCGGGAGACAGTAGAGGTTAAGAATAAGAGTAGTAAGGAAAGGGTACCGCTTTACAAAGATGGCGAATCAGTTAGAGGAGCTGTCACCATTAGACCTAAGGATGGGAAAAGGTTAGAGCACACAGGTATTAAAGTGCAGTTTATTGGAATGATTGGTAAGTCCCATCTTTCAGGACAGATCTGGTCTACATTTCCTCATCAACTTACTAACATGAAACCCAACAGAGATGTTTTACGATCGAGGCAACCACTACGAATTTCTGTCATTAGGACAAGAGCTTGCTGCTCCTGGTGATTTACAACATCCGCAAGCTTACGACTTCAACTTCAAAAATGTCGAAAAACAATACGAATCTTACAATGGCATTAATGTCAAGTTACGTTATTTTATCAAGGTCACCGTTTCTAGACGAATGGCAGATGTGATCCGCGAAAAAGACCTTTGGGTATTTTCTTACAGAATTCCTCCGGAGATGAATAGTTCTATCAAAATGGATGTTGGTATTGAGGATTGCTTGCATATCGAATTTGAATACTCGAAATCGAAATACCACCTCAAAGATGTTATTGTTGGCCGCATTTACTTTTTACTCGTTCGTCTCAAGATCAAACATATGGAATTGTCTATCATTCGACGCGAAACTACTGGAACACCTCCCAACCAATACAATGAGAGTGAAACTTTGGTACGATTTGAGATTATGGACGGTTCGCCATCAAGAGGAGAAACTATTCCTATTAGACTTTTCTTAGGCGGCTTTGATTTGACTCCTACTTTCCGCGAGGTCAACAAGAAATACTCCACCCGCTACTATTTGAGTTTAGTTCTCATCGATGAGGGTAAGTTTCCTCTCCCTTTTGACTCTTTCTTACAACTAAGCTAATAATTAAACAGATGCCCGACGTTATTTCAAGCAATCCGAAATCGTTCTTTACCGTCAACAACCAGAAGATGCTTTAGCACTTGGTCAACAGACTAAGATTGCTGGTGCACATTCTGCTCCTAGTCCAACGGCACAGAAACGACTTTCTGCTCAATAAATATCCCTCGTCGATTCTCAACTAATTTCTTTTCTTCTTATTACGTTGATACCAACAGCCCGTTTTCCTTTCCTCTTCCTTTTCCTTTTTTTCTTTTTTGCGTGCGCGTTTCATGAGGTTTACATAATGGGCAAAGACAGATAGATCAATCCATCTGATCATTTGCGGAGGAAAAGCTAGTCCAGTAAAGATATTAAGACATGAGGAGATAACTATCTGATGACAAGAAAATTTTCATATGGAAGGGGCATTTTCATGGATGTACAATACGAGTCTCAAGGTGGTAGGCTTTGATAGATAGATAGATATGGCGAGGTTCTTCTTTACTCACATGCATACAGTTACTTTTCCTTTTAGGAGTAAGGACGAAAAATGCTCGGAGATTGGGAATCGCGTCTGCGTATTATGAATAAAGATATCTAAGATCAAGACTCGTGCTTTGGGATTATGTGCCCATTTATGTGTGATTCCTCGCCTTCACGTTCTGGGATGCACAGGTCGAATGAAAGATAACTGCACCAGCACCAGCACCAGCATCAAACTCCAGAGCCGGAACTAAGAAAAGCTTCACATCTTCTTGGTAAATTTCTATCATTTCATGTAAATTTTCTATCCTTACAACAATTGCCTAAAAGATACCAAAAAAAACCATACTCTGAAAGTGATCAATCTCATTCATAATCCATCAAAGAAATGCCTACCAAAATCAAAACCAATCCGATAATTTACGCCCCCCCATTGCTTTGCTCTGCTTATCTCGTTTGTCACCAGGCTTACATTACTCCCCATTTATTTTATCCACGCGATTCCGGCTTTCTCATCCTCACTCCTCGATTTTCATATTCCGTCTCACATCTCCATCATATCCTCACTACCTCCACCACCACCTAGACTAAACCTCCCATTTTCAATCGCGGCCACACGATCCAACTCCTCCTGGTATCCTCTCCTAACATCCGCCAATGTAACCACTCTTCTCTTAACACCTCCATTCGCATCCTCTTTGCCCCCCTTCAAAAGACCTCTACCAGCACCTCTTCCCCCATTCCCCCCCTCTTTTCCTTTCCCGCCTTCACATAAAATCCACGCATGTTTCGGATCCACACAACTCAACGCATTAATAACCGCGACATATTGTTTCGTAACCAATGTCTCTCCTTCCTCTCCTACTTCTCCACTTCCTATTTTACTATCACTTTCCGACGAGGCTTGAAGACGATATAATCTCTCCAACGAGATAGCTGCCGCACCACGGAAATCAGAACGTTGAATTCGCCACGCGTAAAGGATTTTATGGTATGGAACACCATTTGTGACTTCTACAATATTTGCGCATTTCTGGGAAAGAATGTCATCGACAAGATCTTGAAGACCAAGGAAAGGAAAGGAAATGAGTTGAGTAGCGTGGGAAGATTCACACATTTTGGTAATGAGCAATCTGAGAGAGGATGTTTGTAGAGCGGTATTAGTGAAGAGGGAGAGGGCTGAGTAAGCGAGTTCGTAGCGAGAGGTTTGGAGAGCAGCGTGGAAGAGACGACTGTGCATTTCGGTACTGAGTTGGGGATCATGTTGGTTGGGTTTGATAAATTGGAGGGCTAGGCGGGAGAAATCGATAACGAAGGAGTACATTTTTTCGTTGTCGTACAGAGAAACAATGTGGGAATAATATTCTGGAAGACCTGCGTTCAGAAGATTCTTTTCTGTTTCGTCTAGGAGGCCTGCACTGTGTGTTGCGTGCCTGCCGTACAATGGAAATGCTAGAAATCATGGTTAGTTATGACAGGTCTAAAAATGGTTACCGGGAGTTGTAGCTTACCCATCCCAAATGCAGCCTTCTTAAAGTGCAATGCTGCTGTATGTGGATCATTAGCAGCCAGGTATGCTCTTCCTTGAATATATGTAGAGAACGAATCATGCTCAGTGAAGCGTGAAAACTCCATTGCTAAATCAGACTGGTTATGCTTCAATAAGAAACATTGAATGATAGCAGGTGAAGATTCGTATTTGCTATCAGGTTTGCATAGTTCAGTAATAAAGTCTGTCAAGGCTGTAGGCATCGATACTGCCTTGTCTAATCCGAATAAATGTCTATGAACACCTTCTAGAACGGTGACAGTCTCATAAGATATTGGATTCCTAGACAAACTGGATGTCGAATCATCCAATGATTTTGAGCTTTCGCGAGTGGGAAGAGGTATATCGATCTGGGTTTTAGCCAACCATGAAACAAGTTCGAGCCTTTTGAGCAGAATTAAAAGTTGATTGAAGACCGCACCAGTCTCAAATTGGATACCTTCTTCTCCATGGTTAATTTCAACCTCAATAAGTATTAACAAGAGAAGTTGATCAAGACAAATGCTCTTGTGTAACTCAATAGTCTCTTGAACTCCTCTAACAATCAATCGATTACCGGCGTTGGCTAAAGGTAAAGGATGCTTCGAGTCCTTTCCAATAGAAGTGATCATGGATTCAAGAAGAGCTTCGTACACGTGCGAATTGACATCCCTGAATGTACCTCCCAAATTTGTCACTAGTTGATGATACTCTTCATCACCAATTTGATTCGAGTAATCACAATTATCATATAAAGTCTTCATCCTCGCTGATGGTAGAAACGTTGGCTCCTCATAAAGTTGACCCCACAAGGCGGAGCGGAAGCCATGATAAAGAACGTCTGGAACTGCCTCGCCGAATAAAGAACCAGCTGTGAGAAGAGTGGATACATACTCCATTCCAGCAATAGTTTGTTCAGGGTTATGCCATATCCGTTCTAACTCGCTACAACCTCGGACTGCTGATATTCCATCTGCTGATACAACCCAAGGCATCTCTCCCATAGGGTCAATAGTTAAAGATAAGGCTTCACCTCTTTGTTTGTCTAGCTCAACGAGCAGTCGATAGAATCGCCTCCATTGTGCATCAGTGGCAAGGCGAAATTGTTCAAAATCGATACCTCCGTCTGATGCTCTACCTAACGTGGCAGTAGTTGCAATGCTTGAACATAAACGTTCAGGTAAAGGTGCGGATCTCCGCGATGTATCTCTCGATTTTCCTAGACCTCTTTCGTAGATGGCCAATCCAGTCTCGATGGTTGCATGGGTGAATTTACCAGGATATAGTATGTACGCTAACCATTTGTCGGTTGAATCTAAAGCATCGCCAGGGTAGACGGCAGGTATGGGCGTTTGAGTCAAACTTTCGCTCACCATAGCTTCCCAGCCCTCATCCCACGATTGCTCAACTTCCTCTTCACCACCACTTCCAAAGTAAAGCTTTTGAACTCGATAGGTTGTATTATTTTTCCACAAAGTCCACAAACTCAAGGAGTTTCTTGTTCTATCCGGAATGACTGAAAAATCTGCCATAGTCCAAAGGTCTAAAGTAGGCGCTTGAGGGACCAAGATGTTATTGGGGAAAGAATCTGATACGACGATATCTCCACTTTGAGCGGCGGGAGTAACATGCCAAAATTTGAATTGTCCTTCACCAATTGGGGAGTATGTAACACATAGAGCGCTTTCATTATTATGGCCATAAACTTTGACCAATTGTGAATATGAAGGATCGATCACGGATTTTCTAGGGTTCTTAGGATCTATTTCCTGGCCGAGAATATCACCAACGTATGCGATTCGTCCGGTAGTCAAGTTCCAAATTCGGAGATTGTGATCCAAAGATACCGTGAAAGCATATGATTGCCCATCGATGCTAGCTGATGGTGAAGATATAGAAGTAACTGCGGATAATTCAATGTTGCTGTTTGCGTATCGAATAGTGTTGTTTCCTTGGAAAGGCATCAAGGCCTTCAACCCATCTCTCCATCCACCTGGATTATAATGTAGTTCTTTCCACTCGGAACCTATTTTACCTGTCAGTTAGCCACATCATTTCCAGAAAGCAGCTTTGACATACCATCTCCACCAGATTTTCTGTCTAACTTTAGAAGCCCCCCATCAAAATTAGAGATCAATAACTCATTCGCACTAAGCGCAACCATCCTATGAGGTTTCTTGAAGCTGAATACCGATGATATATATGATTTGCACCAATTTCCAACATTATTCTCAGTGCTCGAAGGATTGCGAAAGAAATCTGGCCAAAGTCTCAAAGTATAGAGGTGGTGTGTTTCCGTCAAAACAAATGCGCTGACATAGTCGTGTTCCTTGCAATCTGCGAAAGCAATGCACCCAGGCTTAATAGCACTTGGGAATTGTAATCTCAGAGTAAGATGTGCATCTGTCGTATTTTGCTGTTTCGATACATCGACCGCTTGAACTGATAGCACCTTTCCATCCTCCAACACTCTCCATAAATAGCTTCGGGGAAAGACATCTTGTGTGCGATGGTAAATAGAACCAGCAGTAGCTAAGTATTTTTGTTTGAAAGTCTTTTCATCCTCTGCAATAGGTGATTTTGTAATATGAGGTCGCTTTTGTATTATTCTTGAGGCTGGAGTGCCATGTGCAGGTAAACGAATCGCAATTGTAGAATTTTGAATGGATGAATCGAGGTTTAGTCGTATCTCCTTATAGGAATAGAAATGTCCCTTATCAGCCATCTTATCCCCATCAATCGCTGGTCTCATGAAGAGTTTTGGTGAGTGTCAAGAGGTTGGCGCATGCTTTGTTTTGACGCGGTTCTTTCTAGAGATCGCGGCGAGCTTCACTTTTTAGGTAGGCGGCCGCTAGCGCGCTTTTCCAGCTACCGTATATATTGCATTGTAAGCTCTCACTCAATGCAAACTTCGTATCAAAGTAGGTGTTACCCATAGGTATAGAAATTGATATGTGCTACTAAATTACTAAATACAAACATTCCTATTCATAAAGGTTTCGCATTGATGAAAATGATAGAACCGTTTCCTCCCAAAGTTCACCCTAAAAGCTCCATTTGTCACCCATGACCGCTACCATGCCTCCATGCCAGCTAAAGAGCAAAGAAAAACAAATAACCATTAGAACCCCATAAATTCATGATGCATCTACCCCAATCAAGTACCCCTCTCTAATCCTTCTCAAGATCTTTTGGACTTGGATCTCCAATACCATCTTCATTGATAGCGAAAAGACAATCGCTCTCTGGTAAACAAGGACTATCGTAGATCTTGCAAATTCTAGTCTCTCCACGACCCTTTTTGAGACTTAATCTAGTGGTACTTGCATGTGCAATAATATTACCTCCGATAGGTTTCTTGGGGTCTGGATTGAACATGGCACTTGGTCCTCCATCAACTTGTGCAACAACTTGATTTGTGATTACCACAGCGATACCAAATTCATCGGCTAGCCGTTGAAGCATGCGCATAAATTTTGCTAGATGCATTTGACGAGAGGATAATTCACCTCTTCCTGTGAAATCTGTGCGGTAAAGTGCGGTGGCACTGTCAACGATAAGTAGAGAAAATCGAGTTTCGCACATCATTTGTGCTGCTTGATTAAGAAGTTGCAATTGATGATCGGAGTTATAGGCTCTTGCATATGCAACATTGTCCAAAACTTCTTCTCCGGATAAACCGTATCGATTGGCTACCGCAAGTAAACGTACAGGACGAAATGTGCCTTCCGTATCGATATACAAGCATTTGCCTTCTCCGCCACCCATATCAAATGGCAGTTGACAGGTCACTGCTAGAGTATGGCAGATTTGACTCTTTCCAGTACGGAACTCTCCAAATATTTCGGTAACAGATCCTGTTTCTACTCCTCCTGCCAGAAGTGTATCTAATTGCTTAGAACCGGTTGTAATAGATATCAATTCGCTTCTTCGTTGATGCATTTCAGTGGCGGTTGTGAAACCCATGGGAACCAGTTTCGATGCTATCAAGATGTCAGCAAGTCTGCAGGAGACTTCAAGTTATTGTATATGTCTGACCTTCCGTAAGAATCTTTGTGGCCTTCTGCTCAGAGATACCCTTAATTTGTTCTAGAATTCGCCGCGGCGTGTATGCGACAGACTCCACAGTGTTGTAACCACCATCTACGATCATTTGAATATCTCTCTTAGTTAGACCTGCAACACCCTGACATGATCATTAGAAAACGTGCGCAATGAAGGAGAAGAAATGGCTTACCTCTAAGGCAGAGAGTGGCGTTGGTGCACCAGGACCTCCCATTCCTCCATCATCCCCAGATTGAGAGGCTTCGATTTCTTCTGAAGTCATTTTATGGACGAGATGTTTGAATTATAATGAAAGTAGTTTGGTGTATTCCCAGAATGAATGGATTAAAATGAAAGTATCGAGTAGGCTTTTATGTTGTCGAAAATGTAAAGATTAATTCTTGGAAGGAATGGACGCGTTGTTGACGTGCACCCGAAGATTAGCTAAAATCACGATTTCACATGATTTGAATACTTGTATTAGTCATCGACCAACCCTCGATGTCGTGGTGTAGGCAAGTCAAAGATGTAAGTTCATGAGCTATATATTCTATAGTCTCTTCTGTCTCTTTCTCCCAAGTCACCCAAAAATATAGCTCTTCAATTCCCCTTCGATAACTTTCCAAGTTAGCTTTTCCTTAGCCTCACACCCAAGTACCTTTCTAGGTTCATTCGTCCTTATAATTATTCTCAAGTTACTTATAGAATCGACATCATCCTTCATTTAGGAACCCCATTTGCAAACTGATAACATAGAACCAACTTTCTAAATTTGAAGACCGTCTTTAACAAGGAAGTTGCTAATAGTAATGACGATATGCTTCTGAAAGGTTCTTATACAGATGCTATAGCAGTAGGTAGTCCAACATCCAGGCATCCTTCATCCCTTTGGAGTTTTCGTGCGGAAAGCAACTTGAATACATCATCCCTTGACCCCGATTAGTACTTCTATGCCCTTCAACAAAAGCTCTCAATTCAAGTAATTAAACCCTTTATAAATCCCCGCCAAATGCACTCTATGCACCCAACTTCTCGAGTATCTCGCCTCCTTTAAACATGCACGAAAAATACCCTCTCAATCTCAACTTCTCAATGTAACCTATACTCTACACACTAAACAGAACACTCTACCCCATTTCCAGTAACGAAGACTTGCCCAAGAATCATTGTTCGAGGATCCGACGTCTACTTGCAATACATCTGGGCCACACCTCGTGGTAGCAGCATGCAGACAAGAAAGCTTCGGCGGTGCAACTGTAGGCCGAGTGAGAAAAGAAAAGAGATCATTGTTATTGTCCTAATCTTTATGGTTTATTGTCCCAGGAGTGGTGAGAGGGTAGGATTTGGAGAGGATGCTAGTGCTGGCGAGGTAGAAAATTGTCTAAGTTGAGAGTGCTAATACGAAATTGTTGATTATGCTATATAGAATAGTATTCATGCTGGCCTAATCATGATCTGACACGGGATGGAGGGAGGTTGGTTTGAAGAAAACACAAGCACCAAAATTCCTATTTCGAGATCGATAGGGAACAAATGCAACGCAACATAAACGAAAAAAAAAGGATCTGAATATGTAATTATCATCTATCATCATACATCTCATCGTTACTCATTAAGCTAGACTACCTAAGCAATATGATTCATTTTCCTTTCCAAATTTTCCTTCTCACAAAGCAAATGTACGATTTTCCCCATTCCCTTCAGACACCAATAATATTCAGCTATGAAATATTGAAAACGATTTTAATCCCCACCAGCCAAATTTGATGTAACACCACCCCCGTAATATGTAACGCCAATGATGCTTGAATTGCTCTGCCCGCCCATTACTCCATTATGTATCGTTCATTCGTAAAATCTTCGCATCAAACTGGTCAGCATCCCTTTTTGACTACCCCATTGTATTTTTTAGTCACTGTTCAAACCACTGAAAATCTTGTCTTTTTCTGTAACTTGTTTGGGTGTAGTGGTGCCAATGAATCAGAGTTATTGACATTCCAACTCTCGTGACGGTTGACACCTTTTCCTTTGATATCTATAGGTGGTTGAGTACCGAATGTGCCTGCGGGTAAAATCTCGAAACCAGAATTGACTCTCCTGATTGCCTTATTCTGATGAAGTTCTCCAGGTATAAAGTGCGAAGACGGAGAGCGACTCTTAAGAAGTGGGGCCTTAGACTCGATGGTGTTGTCAGTGTATCGTTGATCTTCAACTGTTTGAAGATTAGATCCATGTGCTCTGTCCATACCACGTAGATGAGGCGATGCAAATGGATCCATTTCATCATCCTCAGGGAAAAGAGGAATTGAAGAATATTGACCCTTGCCTTTAGTTGTTGGTTGGTGAGAGAATGATGGAAATGCGGGAGTCAAGACTTCTGGAGAAGGAGTTCGGGTAGGATAATTGAAAGGTCGATTCAGTTGTGGATGTCTAACACGAGAAAAAGTCTCATCAGAATCATCAGAAGTACCAGATGAGCGTTCATTATCAGCAGCGGCGGCAGCATCAGAGAGTGATGGTGAAATCGATGCATCTGATCGACGGCCTCCACGAGGTTTATGAGTATAAACTCTACCAGTTTCTGAATTTCCTACGAGATGACCAAGCGTCTCTTCATCATATTGATGTTCTCCGACTGTTCCAAAACGTAATTGCGACGACTTTGTTGGCTTGTAGGTTGCTCGTTGACGAGATGAACTACGAGGATCGGTGATAAGAGTATCATCATCGCTAAGGCTTCTGTGGCTTGAGAGTAGTGCAGATTCGCTATATCGGAAGCTTGGCTGACCAGCTTTGGGAGATGCGTGTGCGTTGGAGTTTGAATTTGGAGAAGAAAGTTCAAAAGATGAATGGCGCTGAAGTTTGATGCTAGGCACAGGAGTATTGGTTCCGGATATCCATATTCCATCCACTTGAATACCACTTTGAATGGCACGAACTCCGAAGGGGATATCGACGCCCTTCATGGGTTCAACAAATTGTCCACTCTGTCGTAATTCTTGAATCTTCATGCGCTTCTCCTCATCGATAACTTCCTGTCTAGCAACTATTCTGTTTGTCCATAATAACTTGATATATCCCGCGCAAAAAACAGCCACAATAGCACATCCCAAAACCTGGTATATATTAGTGGATTAATTGCAGATAAGTGAGATGAAGAGAACTTACGAATGTCATCTTTTCCCACAATTGCCAGGAAACGAAGAATGATATTGCCATATTGAATATGAATTCTTGAGTCTATTCGAATTCTGTAAAGTAATTTCAAAGAGTGTTTTGAAATATTTTTTGTCCAATTTCATACAAAGCAAATGCTTCCTACAACTAGGGAGCTTCTACAGACTCTGGAAAGTTTGTGTGGAAGGTAGATATCGCAGTATGAATTGAAGGAAATGAAAAGACGCGGCTGAGGAATTTTTGTATGTCCGTGAATTTGCTGTCGCCAGATTCGGAAGTCACTCTCTTATAAAGTGTTCTCTGATTAAGCAAGAGTGATTCCCATCCAAAAAGAAACGTGCTCAATCATTAACCTTTTGAAATATATTCCCAGCAAGAGTAAGAGGTACTCTCAAATTGGTTCTCGTATCAAACTTCTTTTGATCATTCAAAGTAATTGGCTTCGATTATAAATTTAAGAGTACCTTCGTTCTTGCTGCTAAGCCTCTCTTCAAGTTCCTAATGTTTGATATGGTAACGAACGTAGGATGACTGATGTTATTAAATGAAGAGGCTTGGAAAATTTGCGACCGATAAGATAAATGTTTGGTGAACAGGAGTGAATATATTATTCAGATTTAGGTGCGTATCCAACGTTGATCAAAGTAAATATTTTTGCATGTGGTTGATGTTGTGGTTGTTACTCCAAAAAAGAAAGGTAATCGCTTTAAGAAGGTCGGTGGAGAAAGTGAATATGAATGTTCTCTACTCTTTCACTTGGGAGAATAACACCAGGAAAGCTTTTGACATATAATTTCCTTGTGTGCTGGCTCTTCGGAAAGCTGCAGATTATGCCACACTTTTGGACTTCGAATGAACGTGGTATTTCCAATCTAAATATGCGGAAATTTGCGGTACTACAATCATGCATGTGTAACTTAACACCTCTTTGAAATGGTAGAAATTATTCCGAAGGACCCTCGAAAAGCAGTACAACTCCAAAGACTGGAAAGCGACCCAAGTATATTTATTTCAAACTAATATCCATGAAGACGAATGATAAGAGAGAAAACCCTTGGTTCCGTTCTCAGGGATGGATCAGAAGACTTTTTCTAACATTTGGAGACAAGTCTCTCACAATTGGGAGGGGGATGGAACTTGATATACAGATACGAGGTTCAATGGAACGCATACATGAATACCATCACATTTGAGTTTCTCAAAACCTTGTCTGTGCCTGCAGGTCTCAGTGTCTGGGAGCATCTCTAACAAAAAAGAAAATTTATTTTTAGGAGGATATGCATATTGAAAACGCGCATAACACCGGCGAGATTGGGTTGGCTAAGATATCCGTTTGCTTCTTTCTACTAGATGCATATCATGCAGGTAGACCTGAAGTTCATCAATCAGAAGTCGCCGTTGGAAGAATTTGCCCATTAGGCTATTCTAGATAAGAGTTTTGACCAGCTTTTGCTTCGGTAGTCAAGTGGCACAGGGAACACAATGGGAGTGGTGCCATGATCTGTTGAATATATCTCCATGTTGGTAATCATCACACAATTCGGAGGCCGGGCAAAATGGAGAGAAGTTGGAGAGCTGATGAGCTTAAAATACAAGATTTTCCCTTTCGACTTTAGATGTTCGTGCCCGTATTCGAACCACCATTTTGTTTATTGCTTGTCATGTTGAGAACGCCTCAAACGTTTGCCAAGTATTCTTAACAGATCAATTAACAGGAGTTGTGCCATCGCGAGAGAAAGGAAAGATTTTTGACAAAATCAAAAATCGGAAGGATGGTTCCTTGGTTTTAGTGGGAGCTTCGAGAAGTATTCGAAATTATGGACCCTTGATCTGATAACCGCAGCAGATCAATGTTTCCAGACTACGAGGTACCATAAAAGATTAAGAAGGGAAGAAAATCAGAAGAGTTACTACACTCAAGGTTTGGTGCTGGAAGTAATGGAATTCGTTCAGCTCCTTGGCTTCCTTGACCATACGTGTTACATGTTCAACAAAGTTGCTCGAGAAAATTTGCTGTCAACTACTCAGCTATCAAGGACATTCCGACTACTGCATGGATCGATACGAGAAGCAAGGTAGGAATCACGATTATAACTGCTGTTCATTTGAACATGAGATGTCAATTCAGCTGCTGAGGATATGGGAATCGCAGCAAAAAGTACGACTCATGTTATACAATGTCTATTCGTATCGCCTTTTTTAAATCCCTTCAAAATTATCGTTGGTGGCAGCTAGCGATACGTCATACAATTTTAGAGCTCATCCCGAAGGATTGGTTAGTGCCCCGAGTAGATACATTTATACGCCTTATAGTCAATGTCATGCCGTCGTCGGTATTGTGATAAACCTTAAAATTTCCAACTTTCCACATCTATCTACAATAGAACCCAACTCTCTTTACCAAAATCTTTGGTATACATGGTAGGGGATTATTCCAAATTATCGATAATGCCTTGGAATGATCGACCTCGGTTCGGCCAACGAGAGATCAATACAAACAATGGAGACCGACCCTCTCTCGTGATCAGCCCAGAAAACGGAGCACTAAGAGTCCGAGTGGCTTAGGGAAAAATCGTTTCCAGATAAACAACCAATCAACCAGTTCTTGCAACGAAGACGTCAATGCTAAACTCTCGAGTCTTAAAGTTCAGTCCTCGAATGGTTCAAATTACCCAGCCCACTTCGTTTCCAAGTTTGGGTTCTAAAGACAATTGATTTATATTCGTAATTGCTCAATTCTGTTATTCATTATACAAGACTTAAATATGCCGATTATTCGAAATCCATTTGCAAGGAAACAGGATGCTGGGTTGCAGCCATCTCAAGACCAAAATGTTTCTCCCCGCCCTTCCTTCGAACGAGTTTCTACACAAGCTTCTCGAGCTTCTTCGATGAGTATCAAAACGACGAAAAGCGAAGAACCTCCGGAGTATAAAATGAGTGGTATGATGCCTTTGTTTAGATGCAACCAGGGTCGCCCGGAAGCAGTGGGAAAACTTGGCTAACGGGAGAATTGTATAGTTGTAAACGATAGTGGCGTGTATCTACCTGTAAGTATGGGTAAACCCACGACATGTCAATACAACTAACTAGTCCCAAAGCCGTCCCCGCCGGAAAAGAAAAGCTTCTGGCCTCGCAGCAAGAGCAATCTTTCTGCAACCTCAATCAATACCCGAACGACCTCAAATGATGCGATTGATCCTTTCCCAATTTCAAGAGAATCGTTTGATTCATATAGAAGATCATTTGTAAGTTTAGACTTTCCAAAATCGTGATGCAAGTAGGTCTCTGATCTCTGCAAGGATATTTCAGCAAGATCGCCCATAAGCCCCATCGATGGACACGCTGGGCGTCAAAGTCTTGATTCAGCAAGACTACCTCGAATGCAGCGATCTGCCATTGGTGATAGACGATTCGATAGGCAGCCACCAACGGCCGAAGAAGGATTCGAAGATGTAGGGCTAAATGATGGCGCCAATGACCCCGCTAAACAGATCAAAAAGAAGGGATTCTTTTCGAAATTCGGCGATGAAGCACTCCCATCATTCCATATGCCAGGTAGAAAGCGTGGTCAAAGTGGTACAGGAGAAGAGCTTGGGAATATCCCGAAGCCAAGCAACACGACTCCAAAGGTCGAGATAGACGAGGTTCGCTAGGGCGTAATGATGAGTATGAATCTTCTGGAAAGGAGAAATTAATGGGCGTTTGGATTAAATTTTTGTACATGCTGCACTAGTATACCTACAATCGCTTGGGAACTGGTCTTAGAAATATTGTGGCGAGGGCCGTACATCAATTCCAGATGCCGCAAAGCTGCTGGTATAATGATAATGTAAAACTTTAATAACACAAGGCTTATTCTGTGACGTCTAACGAGTACAGGTGATAATCGAAGCTAGAGGGTATGGCCATCACTAGTAGTGTGGTATGGCAAGCCTGCTTAGGAGACATCGGTTTCTACACTACTTACAGAATCATGTGAAACAATTGTTCTATATCGTCTCATGTTTTCTCAACTATAAACAGAGAGATTCTGAATTAAGGTAACAGATCAAGCACAAGTTTGAAATCCAACCTCTTGGAATTACAATCTTCAGGTTGTCTAGAATGTCGAAAATGCAAGACCTACCGGGTCGGGTGCCTATGATGGAATTTGGCGGGGCAGATTCGAGGATTAGCGTTATCGACTAGCTTATCATCAGAAAAAAAGTTGTTTTCTGCCCATTCCCCAGAAACTTTTTTTCAGCATCGAGCAATCACCCCTCCAACCATCGACCCTTTTTCTACAGCCGTAAAACTTTTGAGATGGCGAAGACAAAGCCAGGAAATAAGAAAAATAACAAAAGCGAAAAAGCAGCTCCCAATCGCACCTCCGCAAAATCTACAAGAGCCTCTTCACCGCCCGCAAAACCAATGGATTTAATATTAAAAGCAACGAATTGTCTGCAAGAAGGCGACATTGAGGGTGCTGTGCCTTTTGCGAAGAAAGCTTTGGAATTGGTGGATGTTCAAGCAATTGAAGCACTGCCAGTTTTAAATTTGTTAGGAGAAATTCATGTAGAATTGGGAGATGTCGATTCGGCGAGACAATATTTTATGCAAGCAGCTGGAATCGATGAGGATGGAGAGGTGAGTGAGGAAGTTGGAGGTGGAGCTGAGAAGTTCTTATGGCTGGCACAGTTGAGTGAGGAGGGTGGAGAGGATAGTGTCGGATGGTATGAAAAGGGAGCCATTAGTTTGAAGGCACAGATTGGAGCTTTATTGGAGAAGGCAGAAAAGAATAAGTTGGATGAAGCGGGGCTCGCTAATCTGGAGGAGAAGAGGAGGAAGTTGGCTGTGGCACTCTGCGGTGTCGTCGAAGTTTATATGACGGATTTATCGTGGGAAGAGGATGCGGAACAGAAATGCGAGGCATTGGTCACAGAAGCTACTATGGTCGCACCAAATTATCCTGAACCATGGCAGACATTGGCAAACGTCAGGATATCACAAACGAGGATGGAAGATGCGCAAGCAGCATTGAAGAGAAGCTTAGATTTGTGGAAAGATTTACCTCCCGAGAGTGATGTCGTCCCGGATTTCCCTACGAAAGTCAGTCTAGCGAGATTGTTGATGGAGGCGGACATGGATACAGAGGCCATTGAAGTACTAGAACGCTTGGTTGGTGAAGATGATACTAGTGTCGAGGTTTGGTATTTAGGTGGTTGGGGATTATATATTATGGGAGAGAAACAAAAGAACGGAGAGAACAAACAACAAGAGAGTAACGGCGATGGAGAGAGTTGGAGGGTCTCTTGGATTTCAAGTCAACAGTGGTTAAACCATTGTCTTCGACTCTTCGAGCAACAAGATTATGAAGATGAGCGCCTTGGTGCTCACGCTAAGGAGCTCATTTCGATTTTGAACGTTGAATTGGGAGAGGAGGTCACGAACGCTAAGGTTGAACTTGGAGACGATGGAGAGGGTTGGGAGGAGGATAGTGATGATGACGAAGAAATGACCGAATCATAAAATAGATTTTCTGGGTACAAGGGTCGAAAAGTGTTTGAATCCAAAGGAATATGGAAGTATATCACGGCGTTTGTACAGGGCGAGCGCAACGAATGAGCTGTTATGTGATGACTGATAGATAATGAAAAGACTTATGGCAATGATGATTGCGTATCCAATACAAACGGCGAGTTTGGACATGTTTTAATCCTCCTCTCACTTCATTCCGTGTTATATTTACTTTTATGGACAAAATCTCTTGCCCCAAACCAACGCCAGCAATGCAACTCCATACCTGGGAATAATATGTAACCATATAATCATGCTTCAACCTTCAACTTATCCACACCCTCAATAGGTACATCATCATAGTCCTCGTCCTCCTCAACCTTTCCAGCCATGCCTCTCTCCCAAAGTTGTCTTCCAGTAAGCGCAATGACAGCTTCCTTCCCCTTATTCTTCTTCTTCTCTGCCGCTTCTTCCTCTGCTTCTTCCTTGACCTTAATTTCCTCCATCTCCTTTTGAAATCCCTCTCTCCACTTCATAAATGACTCTCTCGTAACCGGCTCTCCATGAAACTTCTTATTTTCCTCGGCCTCTACCGCCAACAATTTCTGCTCATGTTCTTTTTCCTTTGCTTCTTGTCTTTGCGCAATAAGCTGCTCTGCGTTTTCTTTCAATGTAGAGACTAATGTGAATATCATAGCCATTCCCATATTCTCCTCAATTGTCTCGGCCAGTCCATCAAGGAGGATTTGTTTATCATTTGCGACACTGAAAAATGGATGAATAGGCGCATTAGGAGTTGGTAATAAATCTAGGATAGGTGGTTCTTCGGGATATTCCTCTGGGTATTTGACTTGTAGAAGCATCGTCGGCGGTTCTGATTCATCGCCATCTTGGTTTGTCACGTCGAGTAGAATCGAAACTCGATATTCCGTCTCTGATATATCTGTGAAGAGCGTTAGGAGGGTTTGCTGCGGGGAGGACAAGAATCTGGAACCCGGCGCTGAAAACTGTCGCCAGAACAAACATACCATGGATTTCCTCTGGGAAAATACTGTCGAGAACCTCCCTCTCCTCAATTTGATCTTCTCTTCCCATCTTGTACAATCGCTTTACTATTTCCCTTTAAACAAAAGCCTTCGATATTTCGTGGGGTGGTGGGTTAAAGTTATGCTATCCAAGATTAGCTTAGCGCCGATTTGAAAAAGTTTATCTTTTATCAGACAAAAAAAAGTTCCCCAAGTAAACCACGAGCCAGCCCATCCGTGGAAATAAAATCAACAATTGTACCAAAATGGCTCCAGTAACAACATCGAAGACAATGGTGACAGGTATGAAGAGAAAGTCGGCACCTGCAAAAGATGTTCATGTGAAGGAAAATAAAAAAGCGAAAATTGATTCGGGGAAAAAGGGAAAGGACTCAAAATCTAAGGCTAAGCCTGTGAAGAAGGTCGAATCTGAGAGTGAAGAGGATTCGGACTCTGATGATGGAGGAGCTGCTTTGGGCTCTGCTTCTGTGGATAGCGAGGATGGGGATACGGAAATGAAAGACATTGAAGGCCTACATCCAGACAGAGTTAAGGCTGTTGCCGCAAACAGTGAGCTCTCATCTAGCATTCTGTCAAAGGGTTTTCATGCTTACACATTACAGGTCAATCATCGAAAGAGGCACATGCGAAACAAAAGCAACTGGCAAATGAGAGAAAGGCCGCAAAACCATTAGCAGATCAATTGGCACGCACGAAGAAGATTTGGGAACGTTTACGCCGAAAGTCGCATGTCCCAAAGGAGGAGAGAAAACAATTGGTCGAGGAACTTTTCGAGCTCATCACTGGCAGAATCAAGGACTTTGTTCTTAAGCATGACAGTGTAAGAGTTGTCCAAACCGCAATCAAATATTCCAACCCAGAGCAAAAACGATTGATCGCAAAGGAGCTTGCGGGAACATATCGTCAATTAGCCGAGAGTAGATACGCCAAGTTCTTGATCGGAAAACTGTTGGTCCAGGGAGATGATGAAATTAGAGACCTTATTGTTCCTGAGTTTTATGGACACGTTCGTCGACTTATCAAGCACCCTGAAGCTGGATGGATTCTCGATGATATCTACCGTGGAGTCGCTACCAAGCAACAGAGAGCTATTATTCTTCGAGAATGGTATGGCGCTGAATTCGCAGTTATGGAGAGAGATACCTCTACATTCTTGACTGGAGAGCTCTCAGAGATTTTGGCTGCTGAACCTGGAAAGCGAGCACCTATCATGCGATATCTACAAGAAATGATCAACCATCTCCTACAGAAGAAGACTAACGGTTTCACTCTCCTTCACGATGCTATGTTGCAATATTTCCTCAATGCTAAGCCAGGAACTGAGGAGATCACCGACTTTATAGAGTTGTTGAAGGGAGACGAGGAAGGCGATTTGATGAAGAATTTGGCATTCACTAAGTCTGGAGCAAGAGTCGTCTGTCTTGCTTTAGCATATGGAGGTGCCAAGGACCGTAAACATATCCTTAAGATGTACAAGGATACATTACAATTGATGGCAGGAGATCCAAATGGACACATCATCATCCTTACCGCATACGAAGTCATTGATGATACCGTCCTGACTGCAAAGTCTATTTTCCCAGAATTGCTTAGCAAGGATGAAGAGAAGCAAGTCGAGAACATTGCATTCTCCGCCAACGATCTCAACGCCCGTACTACACTTCTCTACCTTTTCCAAGGTCGCTCAAAATCTCTATTCCCCGCAAGCCATAACTCTGATCTCGAAATCCTCGCTGAAGTTGACACAATCAAAACTACTACCTCCAAAAAAGACCCAGAAGTTCGTCGCCAAGAATTAGTCAAGTCTCTCTCCCCCTACCTCCTCAAGGCTATCGCCTCTGCAACTAGAGAACTCATCGCCACATCTTTCGGTTGTCAATTCGTGACTGAGGTTCTCTTCGGCGCCGAAGGAGATAAATCAGCAGCTCTTGAAGCACTCGCCGAAGCTGTATCCGGCGACCCAACATATATTCAACCTCCTGTTGAGGAAGGCGCAATGAGTGCAGAACCACCTTCCCACATCGCAAGCACACCTTTCGGTGGAAAAATGATTAAAGCTCTCATTGCAGGCGGCCGTTATGACCCAGCTACTAAGTCCGTTATGCCAATCGTACCAGCCTTGAACTTTGCGGATATCTTGTATCCCCATATTAAGGAATTTATTGTCGAATGGGCAACTGGATCCAGTTCTTTCGTGGTAGTTGCATTATTAGAATCCGAATCTTTTGGAAAGAAAGATGAAGTTAAGAAAGTTTTGATTAAGAACAAGAAGAAGTTGGAGAAAGCGGCAAAGGAAGAGACGGCGGAACAGAAGAGTAAGAGAGAAGAGATTGAGGCAAAGGAGATGGACAAGAAGGCCAGTGGAAAGGGTGCTGCGAAGAAGGCAAAGGGCGGAAAGGAAAAGATGGTGGGTAATATGGGGTCGAGCTTGATCTTGAGCATGATCTGAGCATGTGAGATGGAGATAAGTGGATGAAAATGGGGAGGGGAATGGAGATTTGAAGACAGATACGGATGTATAGAACGAGTGCATTGTAGGAGTCTCGGCGTTGTGTTAAAAAGTGATCCATAGTCTATAGATACCTGGATGCTTTACCTTAGTATCCAATGTACTCAATATAATGTTGCATAACAAAATACGTTCTTTTGATTATCGAGTTCATGGGAAGGTGAGAGTTGATGGAATTTGGATGTTAATTTCGAGCTCCGTCCGGGGATTTCTTGAGCACCAATACAAATGATGTCGAATCGGAGATGTAAATGAAGAAGAATTCAAATGGTGATTTTGTATAATAGCAAGGACCAATCTTATATGCACTTTTAATTATCAAATAATCGTTCATCTAAATTACGAGGGGACAATGAAGGATCAGAACTTTGGTTTTAAGTGTTTGGAGGGGGGGGGGAATGGGATCATTTTGTATGTAAACAGACTTTTAATTTGCTCTATGCAATTCTACGTCTATCGAAAAAATCTTCAAGGTATATCCAATGTCTTACAATACCCACTATGCATCCAAATTAACTCCATCTTGAATTGCATATCACTTCCCTATCAAATCTTATCCTCCACGAAAAGCGCCCACCATTGTGCCTCCTCGCTTCTCACCCCTTAATCGCCAAAGACGCCTTCAAACTCCCCACGACCGCAAAGCAAATCAACGGACTAACGGCATAAGCCACTGTCACAAACTTCGCAATCGCCATCTTCTCCTCCTCATCCGCACCACTCACATCCGCCAGCGCTGTGAGCTTTGTAGCCGGTGGTCCCGTCGGCATCAACATCAATACAAACCATAATATGGGATCGTTATCCAACCATCCTGTGTGAGAAGCAATGAGATAGATGACTCCGATGCTGATGATGGGCCATAAAATGAAGCGGATGAAACAGATGGTGAGAACGACAAGTGAGGGGACTTTTCCGCTAGATTCACCTTTCTTCATGCGTAAGAGGGAAGAGGAGAGTTTGGCGCCTACGACGACGAGTTGGAGGGCGGCGAATAGCTCGCCGATGTTTTTGAGCGATGTGGTGAGCCAGGCTTTGAAAATACCGCCGGATGAGGGGGAGGCGAAAAAGATGCGGTGGAGAGGGTGAGTGAGGCCTAGGAGAGCACCGAGGAGAGCGCCCAGGAGAGGGGCGTTGATGAAACTATATAGAGTTGATATTACATTTCGAATTTTGAGAGGGATTTTCTTCCATTCTTGCTTTGATTTTTTGGCGGCAGTAGTTCTGCTTCGGGCGATACTGCGAGGAAGAAGAGTGGATGTTTCGTTTGAGTATTCTTCTTCTTCTTCTGCGGTTCGGCCGGCTGAGTTGGTGGGATGGGCATATTCCTCGTCGCTTTCAGTGGGACTGTGTGTATGGCTTGGTTTTGAGTCTTCGTCGGGTTTGTCGGGAGCTTCTTCGTCATCCAAAAGTTTGGGACCAAGGGCGAAGGTAAGACTGTTTCCTACCATGGAAGAGACGAGGAAATAGGATTTTGCGCGACTGAGGGCTGCGGAGGAGGTGTCGGATTCGGACATGGTTAGGTTGGTGAGAATACCGGCTGTGTCGAGAGCTTGGATCAAGAGGAGGGGGAGCGCGGTAGTGTTGTTGAAACATACTAGTGAATAGTTAGTGGTTTGAAAAATAGGGAAAACAAAAAGGAAGGGAAGGGGAGCTTACTGGCTGGTACACACCAAGCGGGAAATTTAAAAGCTCTTTTAAGGAGCATTCCCAATGCCATTGATGATAAAGTATATATCAGAGCCCATACTTCACAATCATTAGCTTTATACATTCACAGACCATTGGGCAAAACTCACGTAACACTGGTACATATCTATATGCAGTATCCGATTTCAATTCCTCTCCAACATTTGTGATTAAAAGCGCTGGTAGAAACAACCTAACAGCCGTTTTCGAAATATCTCTTGTGGAAGACTCCTTCAACAAATTGAATCTTGATGCAATAACCCCGTAACTTATTGTTAAGAGGACTGTCAATGAAGTTTGAAGGGCTCCTAGAAAGACAGGAAGAATTCCTTCGGTTGCAGAATCTGAACCTCCCATAGTTTTCCTGATGCTTTTGAATTGGACGAGAAAGTAAGGAAAGGTAATAGAGATCAGGGGAACTGTTACAAAATATAAGGAGCGTTCAACTTATCTAATAATACATTACCTGTCGCTTCAATACGCGTTCCAAGCCCACCGACGCGGCTCATACGTTTGTAAAATCTTGGTGCCAATGTTGTCTAATGTGCATAACGTCATATTGACAGGGGACACAAAGAAAGGTCCGACCAACTAATTGGTAAGATTTGTGGGAAGGAAGAGTTCCAATTTATGCAGGTCCTTATCAATTGATGAAAAGAATTGGAAACAAGCTTTCTGATACAGATCTTGGTGGATTCATCGGCCATTCTAATAGTGTGACAGAAGTGCTTGCTGGAATAGGAGATGTGTACCTCGCATACATACTAGTCATTTCGTCTCGTATCTCGTGTCGCGTGTTAAAACTAGACGATTGGGATAACTTTAGTATATGTAAGATCAGATTTTCGTCTAGTATCTAGAAGAAGAACATCTAGGGACCAACATGCTTTCGGCAATTATCCATCTTATTCATGGAACGATAGTTTTTCATCGCCAAGGGCAAGATATTATCTTCATGAAGAACAAGAGATTTAAGTGGTGAGACCAGTAAAGTGGCCCGTGCATACATCTTCCACCATCGTTTGCTTCACGTCGCATGTACCTCTCGAATATACCGACTCCTTTCAATCCGTGTATTCGAATATATCACCAGATTGATGGCCTTTGGATGGATATCTATGGACGAATGCTTGTGGTAGGCCTTCAAGCGAAGCTGTATCATGCATGAAGTTGTCGAAAGTTCAGGTTCAACCACAAATGGACGAAGGTATACACGGATATATGATAGTTGGCAGCAGACCCCGATCATATGAAACTTCTAAGTAACGGATAAATGTTCCATTGAAGTTTACAAGGTAGATAGGGTTCAATGGTAGTCAATCAAAGGGTAGGTGTGAAGTGAACAATGCACTCTGAATAAGTCTCTTTGTGCATGATATACTATTCCCGGCTGTCATTCTTAATCTCTTCATACAGCATCAATTCCCACCTTAACACGATCTAGAATGATTCATTATCCGCAAAATGCCTCCAACTCTTTATTCTGTTCGACACGCCGAGGCCGAACACAACATCAAGGTTCTTTTTGCCCCTCCGTGTATACTTCATTCATATGCTGATCCCCATCACAGCGCCGATTCCACATTCCAGATCCAATTTTAACTCCTAGAGGTCGTACAGAATGTCGGAATCTCCGCAAAACATTCCCACATCATAACAAGATTGACCTTTGGCGTGGAGAAGATTGGTTTCAATTTAATGGAGGATGGATGGAATTCGAAGGTTTGTATAATGTTTTTGCTACTTTTGGAAAGTCAAGATCTTAAGAGGATATCAGAAGGAGTTCCAAGTATCCGGAACATTGTTCCTGTAACTGATAACGTGTTATCTTCCAGAAAGACTTCTATATACCTAATCATAAAGCCGTCGAAGCACGGGCTGCTGCTCTTCGAACATGGCTCTATGGGATTGAAGCACAGCATATCGTCCTAGTGACACATGGCGGTTTCCTTCATTACTTGACCGAGGACGGGACAGTCAGCGATCCGAAAAAAGGTATTTTCTCAAATGTATCCTACCTCCTCCTTGGAAAGTTGTCTTATAACCAATAAGTACTGGTTACAACAATTGCGAAGTCCGAACATTCACGTTTACCAAAGATTCGACAGCAGAGAGGGCTCACTTTGTTGAAGTTGGAAAGAAGAAACATGATGTGGAGACCGATAGCACTATTTTGGTGGAATTGGATGAGGTCGAATGATTCTTGGAGCACCTATGTAACTCCTTCTTCCTTTGGCTGGATATTGTTTGCTGTAATATAAGACAGATTTTCAAGTGAATTAATGGTGTCGTAACTTTTTGGGGAATTTCTTGATCGCTAGTATTGAATCGTTGACGAGATAAACATAGCTGATCTCGACCGCGCCTTTGAAGAATACACTGAGGATAGTACCGATTGAGTCATATAGCCCGAGACATAATGGATGATGCTGATTATACTGTGGATATTGCAGACGGTATCCGTTGCCAGGGAATCCTGCAGACTCTAAGGGCGAGGAGAGCTGGGATGAATGGCCTGAATATACCGCTCACGACGTTCCGTTGAGCTACGAAGATGTTGTCAAGAAGTTTGTTGTTTCTGAGGGAAAAATGCCATGTGTTCTTAACGCTATACTTGGAATCTTCTTGGTCATTGCAATGTCATTTCCGCTTGCGACTGACTGGAAATCTCTTTCTCTCTGATGGCAATACGAGTGCTGCAACTCCAATCTCCATAAAAGAAGGCGATATAAGGACCATTGGCATCACTTCATTGGTTATAGCGGATAATCCTATGACTTTACTCTAAAACATACAGCTATCAAAAGATAATAATGTATTCTTATAGGAACTTAGTACTCGTCGAAGTTTGCACCTCTATGTTACCGTTTTGAGGGTGCCAGCTTGGATAATCTATCAGAAGAAACAATTGTTTTCTGAGCTCAAAATATGAAGCTCAGCTGACGTCAGAGATACTCAGGGATGGCACCGAGACCTATATACTTCAATAATAAGGGAAAGAATCACAAAATCTCGTCAACCATTCTCAACAATTTTAACATCTTGATGATAAGGCTGTTGACAATACTTATTCATGTCAGATGACGTCATCATTGAATTTAAGATATCACTCAAGCAATGACAGTCACACACATATACGGAAGCATCATCCCGAATATCATTCTGTGGCGAAGTCGTATCTTATCATTAATAGGAGAAAACTCCCTGGATGGTGGATTTTAAAGGTAGGTTAATCGCTTTGGAGCTGCTACCATAAGTTATTTGCAATTAATCTTAGAGACACATCTAAAAGCATGGCTTCAGACCTATCTACTCTCGCCGAGAATGACACTTTTAGTATTAAACTGAAAAATTCTGAGTCTTTATCTGAAGTGCTGCATTTGAAACTTCAAGAAGCTCCCGAGCCATGGATGAGGCTACAAGGTTCCCACAGCATCACAAACCCAGAAACTTCGCAACGTGAGCAAGTCATTGACTTTGCTGTGAAGATTAAAGGCTTAAATACACGACTTATTCGAGTAGAACTGAGAGGTGACGAAGGCCACGATTTGGAAGCGATTCCGATGGACAAGAGGGACGAAAACTCGAGTATCTTCGATGAAGAGGTGATTCAAAGATCATGCCAAGCAGTTGTTGACCTAGCAAACAAAGGATATTACAAGGGGTATGCTCATTGTTAGTCTTTATGAGCTGTATGTATACTAATGCTACAAGAATGACTGGAAAAATGCACCTTGGACATTGACCACACGAGCCTCCAGAAGACCCTGCGAGGCGTCGCGAATCATGTAGTCTACGGCGGAAACATAAACGTCACACTCTAGGATACAACTTCCTTGACGACATACCAAGACCAATCGCTTCAGAAAGAAGGAAAAAATATACACATGAAAGCGATTTGGACTTTCGACTGGCCAGGTCTTGAACATGGTTTGAACAGTTCAAGTAACACTTTGAATAGTGAACAACCTAGGCGACAACAAACATGGCTAGGACGCTTGAAAGCGGCAATGGTAGATAATGAACAAGGCTGGATAGACAAAAATGATCCTATTCCCGGCGGTATTAGATTCACAAGAGCCCTTAAGAAATTTGATCTGGTGTATGGCAGGACTGAAGATTCGGTTCATTGCGAAGATAGAGTTAGAAAAGGGAGTTCGGGAACCATGAAATTTCGTCGGTGGGGCTGTGACGAATAGATCTTTTCGATGTAAACTCAAGATTCGCCTCACGGCTTCAATTACGTGTTTGCTATGAGAACATGGGGGAGTAGTTGGGAACAGGATGCTGGGCTTTGATGTTTTGGCTGTCCTTTTCTATGGGGGACCCGCCCAACACCAAGTAACTCATACTATACACACTTTTCGCAAGCCATCTATAAGGTCCTATGTAGTGTATTCACCTGGAGGAGCGCAAGTCGTGCCTCGAACATATGAACCCTCAAATTGCTATCCGATCCATAGTTAAATGTTCAACAGAGCGGTAATCTGCCAAGAAAATGATCCAAGCAATATAATACAGACATTCATAAGAAGAGACCACTTCAGTCTCTGGCATATTTCTAAAAATGAGCAAACCTTCGAGTATACCCATGTCTCGTATGGCGCGCTGCGGTAGAGTTCATCGCCCTGAGTAATGTTTTTCCGCCTCTCTATGTCGCAATTGCGTGATCAACGATCGGACGGTGACATACATTCTACATCTTGTCCTGTAGGTATATATTGGTTCATGAGGGTTAAAGAGCACCGCGCTCTTGAGCTTTTGCCATTTTGATATCTCGCGGGATGTGGTTCAAGTGGGGCTTGGTGATGAATGGTAGGTTAGCGAGGAGATGGGATGGGATGGGAATACGTTCATCTTTGGAAAATTGCATGTTAATTTTGGTTTGGTTGTATAAGGAGAATTTCATGCTTCCTTGTTTATCTTCGCTGGCAGTGAAGTATGAAGTTTTGAGTACTTGGCAAATATATTTTGAAGTCATTTTTGGCGGTAGGGTGGACACACTCGTTCCTTCCCTTTTGATATCGCAGTTGACACGTGATAATAACAGCATAGGCAAGAGATCTGTGCGATTCTTCCAATTTAAGCTGAGGTAAAGTTCTCCTCACTTCAATGTTTCCAAAAAGAGGTACTGGGTAGACCCGTGTCAAATCGCGTCTACAATCATCATAATTCCATCGCCTTGTCTCATTCATCCTCATCTTTCGCACAACAAGACACGCATTCCCTCTCATATTGACCTTTGAACTCCAACACTCATATCTTAGGTCTTCAATTGTACGGACAGCGTAAGTCTTCCATCCATCAACTCGTTTTCCTTATCTGCCAATATCCTCAAGTACACAAATTAAAGCATATCCCAAATCATCCAGCATTTTAAACTCAAACCTCTAATTTTCTCAGATCTGCTACCGCCATAATGCAGGAATTCGAGAGAGCTGCAATTCTTGGTGCTACTGCAAGACCTGGAAATTCCGTGACTTTGATTCATCGGCCATATGTACCAGTATGTCTTTTGCTGAGATTCTTACCTGTTTTTATTTTTGGCAGCGAATATAGCTGATGAATCTTCTTTCCTGCAGTCCGCACTTGTCAGTCGTATTAAAATTCTCGAATTAGCCAACAATGGAGCTAGAGCAAGACGCGCGGAGCAGGAAAGTAAGCTCGCATTTCTAGCGAACAGAATACAAAGTCTGGAAAGCCGCTTGCGGAATCGAGAACAACAACTTGAGAGTCAAGCCATAGAGATTAAAACTCTTCAGACGGAGATCATAGGCCTCAGTACATCCCAAGGTGCTAACATGATTACGCTCACGCGTCACGATCATCTTATTAAGAATCATCACGGCTTTCTTGAAAATAGAGCCGTCAAGCATATTAATTCTGTCAAAGAGGCCTCTGAGTCCCAAAAGATTAAAAGTGATGATCAAGAGCGCGAGTTGGACGAGAAGTTAGCTTTATATCAATCCATTTTGATGGAAAACCAGGAGCGTGAATTGAACGAGAAGCTTGCATCGTACGAGGCAAACTTACTCCAGAAAGTTAAGCAAATAATTCTGGCGGAATTGTTGGGCCTAGAAACTCAATCTGGTGCTGCCCTTGGTGGAAAATCCGAGCCTCATATAGTATGTTCTCCCAATATCTATGGATTTGATGGCCAAAACTCAAGTCAAGCCATGCACTCCATTTCCAAGACTACTTTGACCACATACTGATTTTTGGATGTCTCGATAGAAAATGGAACCTCGAGTGGAATAGATACGACAAATGAGAACCTGGATTCATATGCACTGGTTTTTATGGGCAGTATAGATCACGACTCCCGTGTACCACAATACTGGACCAGGGTCAGAAAGTAGGTATGCTACATTAGTCTCTTTGCTGTCCGGAAAGAGTGAAAGCGCTGAGTGATCTCAAATTCTGGTTGTGCTAACGTCTTGCCTCTTTACAGGAAAAGGAGCTAACAATAATGGGTCAATATCTTCTAATATATTCTTGGCTTTGGAGTCTAGATGGAAACATGTGGTAGTAGGGAGTTATAATATGTTGGGGGAAGATTTGCAGAAATATGGAAGAATAGGAGCTCAAGATGTATATAAAAGGCCTCAAAGTTTGCTTTGTCCTCTGATGTTCTTCGTGAATATCATTGTCAGATTCATACTACTATGCTAAATATTTCGAGCAATAATATTTTTTCTACGGCTTGTATAAATGAACGATGCTCTTCACTCATGAAGTATTCACCTCTCTTTCTCACTACAATGAAGCCATCCCAGGAACCTTTCGAATTTGATATACACATAAACCACCCAAGGGATAATTCCACGACCCAAATCAGTCTTGATTTTACGGACCAACAAAAATGTCCAAATCGCTAGAGCTTGAAGATGCTTTCGTAAGTTTATTTTTAACATCGATTTGTCTCTTTCACGATCGCTTGAAATTTCACTGACAATTTCAATGAAGAAAAAATCCTGCGCGGACTTCGATCACAACGCTCTTGAATTGAACAAGCAAATAAAAGCAACACAAGAAGAGCTTCAGATGCATAAGGAAAAGAATGACGGGCACATTGCAGAGTTGGAGGGGATTCAAGAGCGGCTGAAGAATATCACAAAGAAGTTACAGGAGACGGGTGCTGAGCATAAAGATTGTTGTGGTTTGGTTGATTCTGGCAGTGGAGATGGAGATGGGGATAGGAGAAAGGATGGGTAGGTGAAGGATTTGTGATTTATGTAAGTAGGTGCGTTGATCTTCGATCGGCGAGCTTCTTGTTGCTTCCACTTATTACTGTGCGCTTGGTGCAGAGACAATTGCTAATATCTATCTCTCGAAGTCATGGAAATATACTATCGTCGGGTCACAGAATGGAGTCGATATATTACAAAGGCCGGATACAGGGATTGGGGAAAGGTACAGAGGGCAGACCTACGTTTTTGATGTGAATCAATAGGAGCTTGGGGGGGGGGACTTCTAAGTAACAAGACGCTCATCCAAATCTGAGTGAAAAAAATTATCATTGACCATACTCATGCTAGGATTACAGAGAGAAGCAAAGTCACAAAGAGGTTGAATTTAACGCTGAGAGACCTTTATGGACCGTGATTGAGATGCACGAACGTGAAGCATAATTTTGTTGCATGATTCCGGTATTCAATACTATCTCAAATATTACTCATTGTTTGTAACAAACGGTGAATTATAAATCGTCTCATCTAAAAAACAACTGCCCTAATGGTTGGGTCCAATATTTGGCAGTGAATCTTTCTCGGTCTGCTTCCCTGCTATGGAGAAATCATTTATCGCACAGCATAAACACATAAATACCTCTTGAACCCCAGTCTCGGAGATATTGACAACTTCGTCAAACTTCTACACAAAAAACTTTGATTTGGTACCAGCATCAAGAATGCCTCCAACAAGCCTCCAAAAGATGGTAGGTTAAAACATGAACCTTTTCGTTTCCTCTATATTAACAAGATACCTATAGAAAAACCAGCGCTCCAAATGTGCCCAGATACGCAACGAGCTCGCCGTACTTCTCGCTCGGTTTCAACAAGATATACAAGAGCACAAACGGGATATCGAAACTCTTAAGTTGGAGAAAATAGAAGCAGAGATGACGGGAACTTGCTGGCAACGACTTCAATATATCGCCCTTTTGAATGCATGGAAGAGACGTCTCGTCAGGATGGAGGAGCAGGTAGAACATCTTAATGAGATGGATCTGAAATGTGTTACTCAATTGGAGGAAGTGGAAAAGGTTCTCTTGCAGTACTCCACCCTTGATCCTGAGAAACAACAGACTGGGGAGAATTGATGATTTGTGCTGAGATGTGTGTCAGGATCAATCTGATGTGAGCATTTTGCATAGATCTCGAGGGTCATGGGTCACAACGATGATAATCGCGCTTGGGGAGGGTGTTCTGAATGGTACCGAGCAAGAAATTTACCATTCGATATAACATTCAGTTTCCCTTCCGAAGAATGAGAATAAATACCAAGCACTTTCCCGTCTTTCATTGATATCAGTCCCTAGATTCGTGCATGTTTGCTCGTAACTTTGATCAAGTGAATCCTTTATTTAGCGAGCTATATTGTCCTCCAAGTCTCGAAGTTGCCCAGATACTTCACCTTCTCAGCTCAAGTCCAAGATCCTACCTTGGTCTTTAACAAACCTCTCAGATCAAGATACAACTTCTCATTAACTCAACCCACCACTACAGCCTTAAAATGCCTTCCAGAATCGAGGAAAATAAATACGAAATCATGGATGTAAGTTGGCTCACACTAGAATCTCCTCCCAGATCGATATCAAGCCATTCTAACCCTGTCTCTTCCAGCTGCTAGTCAGAATCAACTGTGCCCGGAATGAAATCAGAGAGAATACACTCCAAATCGAACAAATCTTGGCCTCTGGTGTTGTTACTCAAGAAGAAGACTATACGGTCAGAACTTGCAGAAGATTGATCAAATTTTCGAATGGTCAACTGGCTTGTTACAAGTATTACTTATCGTGGTGCTTGTGTGCGGAGGGACTAAGTGATGAAGAGAGAATCGAGGCGGAAAGAAAGGCGTATTTGCTTCATCAAGCTGCTTGGGCTTGCTTGCAAGGTAAGATACCCTGCTTTCTATTCAACCTAATACCCCGTCATATTTTTACGAGGAATGATTTCTCACAAATATCACTAACATTGTCCTTCAATAGAACCCATCTAAACTCAGAACGAGGATAGTCAATTCGAGGCGTTTGTCGAGGGGAAGGATATACGGAAAATGGGACCCAACATACATTGAGCTTGCAGTTATTTGGCTCTGGGATCCCTGTGGTGGCAAAGTCCGTACCTTACAAATGAATCCTTTTGTAATTACCATAAATTCTCTAATACTTTTATTATATATTGAAAAAACCGTTTTTAAAATATTAATATAATTAAACTAATCTTTATACCTAACAAAAGTTTTTGATTTTTTAGGGATTTCATTGTTTTTGATAGAATATATTATACCTTTCATTATATTCAAATCCAAGATACTCTTATCTACTATTACATTTTGAAACATATATTTATATATAAATTGAGAATATTTATTCTACTAGATTAAAATTCTATACAAATTACAGGATTATAAATAAAAAATATATAAAAATAATATTATAAGACCTAAAACCAATTTCATACATATAACTCTCCTCAACCCTATAATTACAAAATCTTTATAATCGAATTTCTAGATTATATATTTACTCGATTTCTTTTCCATATTCCAATACAATCACTTCTTCTTTGCCTTATATCTACAATTACAAAAACATTCTTTTGGATTTCTTTACCCTTTCAAGTTGAATCTTTATTTCGATTATTTCAATTTAGTGCTTTAGATATAAAAAGTTTTAATGTATTATAGCTTTCTTTTATTGAATTATAGTAATGAGAATATAATATTTTCTAATCTTTATCTGCTCTTTTTAAATATAAATTATTATATCCCTTTTGTATATATTTCCCTTCATTTTCAAAAGGCTCTTTATTAATATTATTTTGTTTTTTGATATCTAAAAGATTTTTGGTTTTGGGGTTATTACTTTTGGGATTGTAATTAAATTAGATTTGTGATAGCAAAGTCCTCAATAAAGTTGATAAAACTCTTATTGGGCTTAATATTATATTCGATTGTTATATATTTATATTCTTAGTATTTAAAAGAGATAGCAAATTTGTTTCAATAAATATTGATTATATATAATTTCTTTATATTCTTTGATTTTATTAAACTATAAAATTAGATATTAATCCTTTATTTTATTCAAATACTTTTAAAGTATATTAGATTTATTGAAAATTAATCCTTTTCAATATAAGATTTATTTTTTAGTAATCTTATAAAACTCTAATTTCAATATTTTTTCTCCTTTAATATCGCAAGCCTTTTCTTATTACTTTGTTTATTTTGTATAATAATAATACAAATAATATCCATAAGTTATAAGTTCTCAAAATCATTTAAATTAGGGAACTCATTTATAATATTATTTCAAATATATTATTGAAGTATAAATAATAGAGATTTCCAATTATAAGAAATGTTTTGCTCTTGTACAAACTTTAATTGATTTTGTATATAAATCCAAAAGTGTATAAATACATTAGAATTATAACTATTTTTGAATTACTAAGCTAAATATCCTTTTATTATATTAAAAATTGCTTTGAAATCTATTATCATCCTTTTTCTGTATCCAAATATTATTGTATTTGATATCAAAATAATAAGTGATCTATCTATATAAACTAAAGGACTTCACTATTCAAATTAATTCCTTTAAATTAGAATTTGAGGTAAAATTCTATTATGCTTTATTGAAGTGGCCGAAAATTGTAGTATATTAAATATAACTTTGTTTGATAATCTTAGAATGAACTAATAATATAAGTAATATTAAACTATTATTGAAAAAGTATCTAATACTTTTAAATATACTTTTTATCATCATTATTCCTTAACTTATTTTAATACTTATTCCAATCCTATTAATACTCTTTTAATAACATTTTTCTTTACATTTAGAATATCCTAACTTACAGAAACAGGATAATAAAAACAAGTAAAAACAAGTAAAAACAAGTAAAAACAAGTAAAAAAAAGTAAAAACAGATTCAAAAAATTAGCCTTTATATTCATGGAAACCTTTTTGTGTTATAGCAAAACTAATATTGTTAATTCCTATAGCTTTTTTCAATATTTGTTGTAATAATCCTGTATCTCCTTTTATAATAGTGATTTGTTTTGTATAGTATATTATATTCTGTAAAACTATATATTTTAATAGATATTCTTATAAAATAAATAAAAACCTATTATCAAAACGAATAGCTAATATCATTTCTGTAGTTTTTTGTAGTATCTCGATTACTGATAATTGAAATCGAAGATTTATTTTAATTATTTGAGCTATTTGTTGTATAAGTTTTACAAATACTACTCGAGATATAAGATTTGTTCAAATATTAATATAAAACTTAATCTCCCTTAATAAAAGCTTTATATAAAATTAATTTGATAATTCGAAATCTAAATTTAATAAATAATTTCTATTCACTCAAATCACAAATTCTTTTTCTATTAGATAGAACCCTTTTTGATTTGTACCTAAAAATAGGTATTTTAGACTTCTTAATATCTTTCTTTGATTTAAGCTTTTTATTAATTACAAACTTTCTTGTTTTAGTGTTTTTTATTATTTTATTATTATATTAATCTCTTCTATTAATTATACAATTTTCAAATTCAAGAAAAAAGAAAAAAGGAATTAGAAAGCTTTATTAAAATAAAATAAAAGAGTTTTGTTGAGATAGAGCAGAGGATTGCTTTTGAAAATGCTTTAGAGAATAAAGAGAGGAATAATCTGGTATATAAATAAAAGTATTCTGAAACTCTTATAAAGCTTTTTGATTTACTATATTCCCTAATTATTTAATAATCTCTTCCCTTTTTAATCTAGCAAGCTTTTATATATATTACCTTTATGTTGATATTACAATATCTTTTATATTACTAAAAAAGATTGAAATACTTTGTATAAAATTCTGGAACTTTTAATAAATAAGAATATTAATAGAACTATTATAATAGAATTACAAATCATATATACTAATAAGAATAAATGAATTCACTATTTCTTAAATATAATATCACTTTAAATAATAAAAGGGAAATATTTGTATAAGGGATTCCAGAATTCTGTTTATAAAGCGAATGAAGCAAATATAATCATATAACTCAATATATTGTTTATACTCTCTTTTGCTTTTTAATATTGATTGAAATTAGTGCCTACCATCAACTACTGCTTTTCAAGCCTTTTTGTAACAAATGTTAATTCTATTCTATAGTATTGTTTCCCTTTTAAATATTAAATTCAATTGAATTAAAATAATTAAAAGACATTTGTATTTCCTATCTAAAATTATATCTTTTAGAAGATTAAAGATATTATAATAAACAAAAAGCATTGATAATAAAGCTCCTAATAAATATTGCAAAAGCATAAATGAATATTCATTCAATTCTCATTCTGTTTATAAACAAAAAAGGCAATAAAATCTTTCCCCTGATATATATATAGTATATAAAGCTAAAGAAAATGTAAGAGTTAAAGTTATTTATTATATTAATAAATTAAAAAGAATATAATTATATCAAAATATAAATGAAAACAATCGAAAGATATTAGAAGAGAAAAAGAAGAAAGAAATTCTGGATTTAATAAAAGTTGAAAAATAGATTTCAATTTGTGATATCAATTAATAGATTTACTAACTTTTATTAGTTTTAGATTTGATTTAGGAGTGAATGAGCTTATTATAGGTGGGGTTAATTCGTTCAATCTTTTGATTGAAATTGGTAGTAATATTGATTCGCAATCCGAAATGAATGAGTAGGAGGATGATAATGATCTTTTTGATTTTGAAGTTATTAGTGATGGAGATGAGATTAGTGATTGTTTAGTGGATAATAATTGCTTAAGTGAAAAAGAGGAAGAAAGAGATAAAAAGGAAAAAGAAGATAGTGATATAAAAATGAATATTGATGATTTTGATAAAGAGAAGGTAAAGTAATTAGAAAAAGAAATAGAATTCAAAATCTCAAATAAATAAAAAGAGCATATCAATAATAGTATTTGAAGAAAATCAAATAAAATAGATTATTTCTTTATAACAATTTATACTTTAATAATTTAAATTAATACTATAATAGATTATAATATAAATTTATAATTTTTTATAATAAAAGGA